>WBNQ01090256.1:0-12978 GCA_013401375.1 Spizella passerina
ATCACCTAAACTGTATTATTTTCCGGTGATAAAACTCTTCTTTCAAAGGACATACATTGTAAATGACAGAAAAATCCATGTTTACTTCCAACACAGTCAGCTAAAATCTCATTCTTCAACAATGAACACATTATGGCAAGAGGAGGTTAGAGATAAACTAAATTGAATATACTGTAATTATATATAATGGTAATTGTAATGGTAATTATTTTTCTTAATTTGCGTCTTTATCAAATGGCTGAGGAAATATTTATAATGTAATTGTTATGCACACTGGCAGAATCATAATTCACACTGTAAATACAGAGCATTCTCTGAAGCTTTTCTTAAGAGTGAAGTATAATCAGGGGATTGCAAAACAAAACCAGAAAAAACAATGGAGTGAAAACAGAATAATGAGCCAACAGTTCCTTAGAATAATCCTACAAGGAAGATCATAAAAATGTAATTTATAAAAAAACCCTGCAAAACAGTCACATTTAGTCTGAATGTTGACATTTTCTACCCATGCAGGGTTTCTGCAAACAGGATTATTACTGATGCATCTCATACATGCCAAGGAGGTCTTATTCTCTTAGGATGCTGCTATAAGGCAATGCTGAAAGCGAGAAGACAAACTTTGAACTTCTCAGTCATAAAGAAATCCTCATTTTAAATGGTAATCAAATTGCCAGGATCAAAAGGATTCAGGGTTTTATCACTCCATTGACTATATTTTTCCTGCAATCAGGAAAGTAATTGAAATAAAAATATTAAGACAGAATGCTGGAAATAGTACAAGGTAACACTGTCTTCTTGGATCTGTTGAGAGACTGCAAGAAGACCCAGGAGGGACCTCAGCTTCCAAATCTAATTGGGGCTGAAGATATATACATCATTAAACAAATAAAGAAAACACGACTGACACCATGCCTCACTGATTTTTAGTTGCTTGGGGTTGCAGAACCAAGTTCATCTTTGAATGAAAAATGGTGTCTAAAAATTGAAGTACATGGAAATTAAAAACCAAAAAATCATAGATCTAAATACTACTGCTATTTTTTTTTCTTCCTTTTAGGATTAGGGTTTATTCTGCAGTATCTTATAAAGGAGATTATCTTTCTTTTACTGTGCAATTTAGTTTAAGTCATGCAAAGAGTGTTTTAAAAGATGTTTTTCCTTTTTTTCTTCTGCAAACTGAAACAGATGCCAAAGATATTTTCCCCTATGGAAATCTGAAAAATGGTACTGTCATTGCTTTATTTTTTCCTGCAGATCAGTAATGCATATAGCGATTATATCACCATGGGTTGTCAAATCACTGAGGTATATAAAGTCCTAAAGTCTCTGTTGCAATTGATAACTATATGTTCCAGTAAAAAGGTAGTTATACTGTTCTTTCTTTCAAATTTAAGAACCAGATTTCATCCCCTCCAATAAGACTGGTTTCTAGAAATCAAATATTGTTAGAATTCTGGTTTTGACTTAGAGAGAAATGGACAAGGAGCAGAGAATAAGCATCTGGATGTCTGCGATATCTGTGTACTTTCAGTACAGCACCAGCAAACAATGCCTGATTTAATGATGTCTAAAGCTTGTAAAGCAAGTCTTATAGAAAGGGGTAAACAGATTTCCCAGCTGTAGTGGCTAGTCCCATAAATAAGGTTATTTCAACTCATGAGTCTTGCCTCACCTGCATTTTAGACACTGTGACTGCAACAACTCTCATGACCTTAGAGCCTCGGGGGCAAGAATTCGGCTGAACACTTCTAATTACAGCACTATGCACTACCTGAACCACAGGAGCAGGCTTAAAACTTGCTCCTCCTTGTGAAAAGGAAAGAGATGTGTTCAATGTTTGGGTTTTCCCTTTTCCCTAAATGAAAACATTGTATTAGAGGATTTTTCATGTATTTAGCTTTAGAATAGAAATGGAACAAACACAAGAAAAATCCTGCATTAATGTTTAAGTTATCTCGTATTAATGCTTAAAAAAATAGCAGCGTATGCCTGGAAAGTTAGCTGTTGGAAATAAAGTTATTAATCAGCTGTTATTACAGATACAGTTAAGACTCACATTATTTATTCTCAGGGCAGCGCCACCCAGATTTTCTGGATCACAAGGAGCCCTAAAAGCATCAAGCATCAACCACTACCAGTTTACAGAGTTGATATGCTGATGTTTTCTTTAACATCAAGTTCTTCTGACATTTTCAAACCTTTATTCTGTAGCTATAATCAGCAAGTACCTCAGCATAGCCTAGAGAAAAGGTGAGAAGAGACTTGGCTTCTGTTTTTACCTTCTGTACAGTTAAGCCTACAGACATGCTGACAGCAAGGCACAGCAAATCATCCAGCAAGATTAAAAATGGTTAGGAAGAGACTATTGTAGCTATTGCTCATCCTCTGATGGTGCACACTGATCAGCCTTGTTTGCCAGGTCACTGCCTCAGACACAGTTTGGCCAGACGGAATTCAAAGGCAAAGGATGTCAGACAAGGCTCACGCACAGAACTGTGTGGAACTGAGAAATTGACCTGTCACGAGACAGAGGGTCCCACTTCTCTGTTACTCTGAGTATCACCTACAGTCTTGGCTCTCTGCTAGTCTTGGAAGAAGAATGAGTTCTGAATCTAAGATGGAGGAAGAAATACTTGTGCAATATGCTGCATTCATCCCTATGGCTTAGACTTTCTTTGGCAAGTAGTGCCATGAAAAAGCTAATGGAATGCTCTCCTTGTTTGTATGTATACAGTTTTCCTTTCCATACATGTCATTTGCACCTGGAAAATGAGTTGTTAGTGCAATTTGCAGACATAAATATAGTGAATATTCTTCCTCCACCCCCTTCAGGACATCCACACAAAATCAAAGTTCACAGGCTTGTCAAGTACTTTCACATCTTTTGTTAGGCCACTATAGATTAAAAAATGCCTCTGAATGAACCTCATATGATATTTAATGATGATTGGGCTTTCTTTGATAAATTCTTTGTGTACCTGAGGAAAAAATAATTCAGAAATGTTAAATTAATGGATTATTAATTGTTAGCTTGGGAAAGCAGCAGAGATAAGTTTACTTAAATAAGATGTTCTGCTGAGAATTCTTATGATTGTATAAATTGCTACCGCTCCTGAAGCCACTTAAACAGCTGAAGGTAGATCTCCTTGGTTGTTATTACTGCTTCATTAACTACAAAACGGCTTCAAGATTCACATTCCCACCTTTAGACCATAATTTAAATAAACCAGTCTAGGATATGAAATCTTTATCTTTGACTCACAGTTCTGATTGCCAAGCGTTTGTGTTCATCAGACTAGAAGGGAGATTAAACGAGAACTTATCCCATCTACCCTGCATGAAAGAAGTATGTGTAAATTTACATTTTCTTGCACAGGGAAAACTGAAATAGACCCTATATTTGCTACACTCCAACCTTAGTTATACTCCAAGTTTGATTTGTCAAATAATCTGAGTTTCTGAAAATTCCATATAGTTCATCTTAGAGGTGCACCTCCACTAAGGTGTGCATAGTATCACTTTTAGGATTTAGTGACAATGTTAATAGCATGAAGGTATTAAGAGAAATTTTTAGGGAACACAAAATTAATATATCTACAGTCCTCTGCACAGTTCAAATGAATTAAGCCTGCAGGTGAATTTATGCTGTGGACATTATTCTTAATTTCTTCACAAAAAAAATCTTCCTTAATCATAATTTCTTTACAGAAAATATTTAGGATGTCTGCTAAAAACTGGCACACAAACAATTTCGAAGACTATTCTCCTTTAGCAAGAGAAGAATAGTACAATTTGATTAACATTTTTTACGGAAGCTGGACACATTCATATGTCTTCACACATGACTGAAGGTAAAATTTTGGCCGAAGGTAAAATTTTACAGCAGTTTCATTCAAAATGTTTCTCTGTGCTCTGCTGTGGACTTACATAAGCAGCACAAGATAAAGAATTCAAGCAAGAAAATGACAAAGGAACTCAACCTTCTTGAAAACATAACCATGTTATTAAGCTAAAACAGGCTTCATTATATCTTATTGTTTAAAACATTTTGCATGCCATGTCCCTTACCAAGTTTTGTTTAGCAACACCACAGCATCTAGTCCTCACTAAAATTTAAAATTGCACCTTACACTTCTGTGTGTAAAACTCATTATAGATCCCACCAGCTGGTATCAGAGAACAAGAAGAGTTACAGCTGCATGAACTTTTTACATGTAGAATGTACACTCACATGCAGTCAAAGTTTGGAGTTCCCGTGGTTATTTGTCTACTGGTGAGTCAACTATAGTTTTGGGTTATGTATGCCCTTATATATACATATTTATACTCATGTATATAAAATGACAAATTCTTCAGAAAAATCAGGTGCATGGTCCTGCTTCTTTTGTGTCCTAATTTAAACACCACATTAAATGCCAGGAATGCAATTCCTATGCAGAGTTAGAGAGGTGACATTTCTGTTCATCAACAATTCTGCAGCAATCTGCCTAGGAAAATCACCTAGAAATGTCTAGATAGAGAATTGGTGATATCCACGTACTTTAAAAAAATCTATTCACTTGATTAAAATTGACTAAATTTAGCATAAGAAATGTAACCAGAGGTCTCCTGTTGAATTGGGTCAACAGGCCTCCACACAGCAGTTCTGTCATTCCTCCCAGACAGCTTATGCTATTCACACTTACTGTGTCATGTTTTTGAATGCCAGCAAAGGCTCTTCCTGGGCTTTTAGCACAACAGGGCACAACCCTTCTGGTGCTACATGTACTGTCCTAGCAAAGAGCCATACTATAGTATCTGATGTGTAAAACCTTATTTTCAAAGATTTTTGTCTCACAGAGATGGGATTTGAATTATACTAGAAAAATGTTACAAATGTTTATCATTAAAATGATTTGAGATAACTTGGTGTCTACATATGGGTATTTGGCAGTGAAGGGTGGGTTGTGCAGGACTCTGTTTTAGGCCCTGTGCCCTTCAATATCTTTATAAGTTACTTGGACAAAGGACTGGAAGGGATACTAGGCAAGTTGACAGATGACACAAAATTGGAAGGAGCTGTTGACTCCCATGAAGGCAGGAAGGCCCTGCAAAGAGATCTCAGCAACTCAGAGGACTGGGCAATCACCAACTGTATGAAGTTTAAAAATCCAGGAAAGTGCTAGATTCTACAATGGACATGGGACAACTCTGGATGCATGGACAGAGTGGGGAAGGAGATGCTGGGAAGCAGTGCCATGGAAAGGGACCTGGAGGTCCTGATCAATGGCAAATTGACCATGAGTCAGCAGTGCCCTGGCATCCAGGAGGGCCAAGTGTGCTGGAGGGCATCAGGCACAGCATCATCAGCCAGGCAAGGGAGGGGATTGTCCTGCACTGCTCTGCTCTGCAATGGGGCAGCCTCACACTGAATTCTGCGTGCAGTTTTGGGCAAAAAAATATTAAAAAGATATTAAGATTTTTGAGACCGTCCAAAAGAGGGCAACAAAGATGGTGAAGGGCCTTGAGAGGAAGTCAAATGAGGAGTGGCTGAAGTCACTTGGTTTGAGGTCACTTGAAGGAGACTCTGAGAAGAGACCTCATCATGGTTACAAATTCCTCATCAGGGGAGGAGGAGGGGCAGACACTGATCCCTTCTCTGTGGTGACCAGTGACAGAACCCAAGGGAATGGCCTGAAGTTGTGTCTTGGGAGGTTTAGGTTGGATATTAGCAAAAAGTTCTTCACCCAGAGGGTGGCTGGGCACTGGAACAGGCTCCCCAGGGAAGTGGCACAGCACCAAGCCTGAGAGAGTTTGAAAAGAATTTGAACAATGCTCTCAAGAACACGTCACAGGGCCAGGAGACAGACTTGATGATTCATGTGGGTCTCTTTCTACTTTGGCATATTCTGTGATTCTGTGATTTCTTATATGTATATACATGCTTTACTTAACTGGATAAAAGCTCATGCAAGGTTTATCACTTATCTTTCTTAAGACAAAGTAAAAAAATCTAGGGCTAACAATGGCTATTTATTTTGAAACTGTCCTTCTAAACTAAGTGGTCATGATAAAACACAGGAAAATGTGTATACAGAAAACCCAAGACCTAAATATGGTATGACATGAACAACATCCTTTTTTAATACTGATGGAAACTTCAAAGCAGTTGCCTTCATTCATATACTGACAGCAGAAAACTCAAAAAACATACTCTATTTTCTAGGAAGAGTTAACTGGGTTCCTGTTACTTGGCATCAATTTATTGATTTGCTTAAGAGGACAGTCTTTGCCAGATCTGTCAGTGACAAAATCATCACACCATTTTTCCCACTTAAACTGGTCATATATTAGTGTAGCTAACTTAATATCAATCAAGACACTTCTAACATAAAGCCTGTGATAAGTGATAAGAAGAGTTAGATTCATACTTAACACTTTTTAGAAGTGAATGTTACGGAAAAAATCCATCCAATCTATATTGCTGAACTTAAAGACTGTTGGCATCAGCAACAATTAAAAAAAAAAAAGAAAGGGCCACTTCAGAGTACAACTAAAAACATAATGGTAAAATGTCTGCCATCAAGTATGAAACAGGAGATACAATCCTTTCAGCATAAATACTTTCCCTGCTGCAACTCTAAAACTTTTTATCATAAATTCACTAAAAATAAAGCTGTTACAATCATTTGACACAGTTATTAAGCCATAGCAGATGTTACTTGATAATATAAATGCATAGATATTAAAAAGTAGATTATTATAATGCTAGAGAATCCCTCTGAATTTTTTAATTGAACATGAACAGACACAAATGTGACAGCCAAGTGTTTAATCAAATCTGTATATTTCCATTTTTGGAAATCGTTGCTTATAAGTGAAAGTTAAGGAAGACTATAAAACCCCTTTTTCTCAAGAGCATAAATATTTTCCTTTTTCTTCTCAATTAAATCTGTTTGAGAAGTCTGTAGATGTTTCTTTCGCGGGCTCCCAAGAGCACAACAGCCAGATGCACTCTTGCATATATTTGACTAGTAAGAAGATGAAAAAAAAGAACCTAGACTAAACCTATGCTTGTACTTGTAATCTTCAAATATTAGGTTGAGTGGTGTGATCTAAACATGTAAACTACTCTGTTTCTACATATCTCTTTTTTACCACTAGGAAAGCAGTGAACACTAAGCTTTTTTTTCAAAAGTAGCTCCCTGTAGCTTAGCTATAAATAAAATATAAAACAATATGGGTATCAAATAAGAAGCCACATACTCTGAGTCACTAAATTTAAAATAGTTCTGTAGGTTTTCTGCTATAAACAGACAAACCTTTATGGCATTTCAGCTTGTTCTCTTGCAGTCTGTTGTCCTTTAGACTAGAAAAACATATCCTTTTCTTAAATGGTATGACACCTCTGCTGATACTGACAAGAATAAGTCTGATTATGAATACCATTCCAAAAAAGATTTTAGAAGCATGATTCTGAGGGGAAGGAAGTCACCAAACTAGAAAAAAAATCAGTGAAGCTGAAGATCTCTTTCAAAAGGTCAAATCTGCAATTGCCACATGATATGTCACATGGAGGCGTCTCAGTCTCCTCTGCTGGAGCCTTTACAGTGAGTTCATGGATCTCAAAGGATCCATGCACATGCTGAAACCCACTGATTTTTAGTCCTTTCCTGCTGGGCAAGCAAGAAATGGGCAAGTAAAAGTAACCAAGAATGATTAACATCAATTCACGACACTACAATGTATTAGTACATTATAGTAGAGGAGATGTTTCATCATTCGAGGTCACGCATTTCCTCACATAACCTGAGCAGCAGNGGACAGGAACTGCTGCGAACTGCTGCGAGAAGGGAGAATATAAGTATTTCTTAAAAGTTTTGATTCCAAAGGATCAATACAGAAATACACCAATGCAATTAGCATAAACTTATTTGATTTAAAGTATAAGCTGACACCTCTGCTAAAGCTCAAGAAGTTTTTGAACCAGAGACTGACTGAAATAAATATGCTTTAGTCTTTTTTTGAATTGGAGAACAGATTCCCCTCCCCACAATTTTCACTGCTGTGCATTACTCTTTTTAAAAACCCAACACAGTACTATCTCCTAAGTCTAAGAGTTTTCTCAACTGAAAAATGACATAACTGTTGAAACCAAGGAGGTTCAAAATGCAGAATTTGTGCAGCCAGACAACCTTGCTCCTGGGGTGTGTGTCTCTGGAGAGACACCCTGGTCTGTCACAGGGCTGCGCTTGCAAAGGCACCAGTTCACCATCTGACCTAGCAAATGGATCGGTGTGGGGCTCACAGTCTTGGTTACTTTGATCTACCTGGACACTGAGAGGGCCATGTGGCATTCAGCTCTCATCCACGAGTGGGAAATTAAACTACATCTTCACAGCTGTGAGCATGCATGTGTGTGAGTCTTGAATCCCCATGTGGCTCCGGGTGTNGTTTCTATTAGAGGAGCATACTACTTCATTATGCAATGATTATTTCCATTAAGGACAAAATGTTAAAGGAAACTACCTTGTCCCATCCCATTTTGGAAAAACTAAATTTGGAAGGCATTCAGTCAGTGATTTTAAATGCCAGGCACTTTACCATGCCTTCCTCTGCCCACTGTCCACAAAAAAAAAAAAAAAANCCTCCCCACAATTTTCACTGCTGTGCATTACTCTTTTTAAAAACCCAACACAGTACTATCTCCTAAGTCTAAGAGTTTTCTCAACTGAAAAATGACATAACTGTTGAAACCAAGGAGGTTCAAAATGCAGAATTTGTGCAGCCAGACAACCTTGCTCCTGGGGTGTGTGTCTCTGGAGAGACACCCTGGTCTGTCACAGGGCTGCGCTTGCAAAGGCACCAGTTCACCATCTGACCTAGCAAATGGATCGGTGTGGGGCTCACAGTCTTGGTTACTTTGATCTACCTGGACACTGAGAGGGCCATGTGGCATTCAGCTCTCATCCACGAGTGGGAAATTAAACTACATCTTCACAGCTGTGAGCATGCACGTGTGTGAGTCTTGAATCCCCATGTGGCTCCGGGTGTCCTATTCTACAGTGCAAAGTGCACCCAGCTGGCAGAAGGACTGGGTGGCACAGCAACCATGCATGGCAGGATCCTGCAGTTTGGACTCATTTACTCACCAAAACAGAAAATCTAGGAAACCACAGATTACAATGGCTTCTTGGAAGCCCATGATGGCAGCATCCATGCAGAAGACATGCCAGGAGCTTTGGCACATGCTGAAGGGAAAGGCCCTCATCCAAAGCTCATGACAGCTTCCAATAGGCCAACACCACTCATCTGTGGGTCAGAGACGCTTGAGGAGACAGAGACATTGAGCTGCATTTCTTGGATTTCCCCATCTGCTCCTAACATCCCAAGCCCTTCCCATCCTGCCTGAAGGAGCCCCCTCATGTGGATGGGTCAGCTCCCAGGGCAGATTTGCCTCTCCCCATGCAGACCCTGCCACCCTCACAGCAGCAACCTCACATCACCATCTCTGGAGCTTGGGGCTGGCACCCTTACAGACACATTGCTTCAACTTTTCCTCCATTTTTGCCATATCCATTCCGCTTGCTCTTATTTCTATTAGCTCACACCTTTCTCCCACCCACATTATCTCATGTTTTATAAAGTTGCAAAATTGAAAATATAAGCACCTTGTCATAGTCATTTCCTGCCCTGATGACCTTCCTCCTTAGGATGGAACATGGAAACATGCACACACACACACACACACACACACACACACACACACACACGAAAACCATTCTTCCTTCCCTGCTCTCCTCAAAAACTAAGAGAAAAAAACCTAAGGCTTTCCTGGGATAGGAGGGAAGATGTGAGAAGGATTCCTTCCTGTTTGGGAGGTTCTGAAGAGGTCCAGGGAATGCTCTGTGCAGGACCAGACCTGTGGGCAGGCACATGCTGCTGCCCAGACCTGGTGCTTTCTGCACATCTCAGGCTGCACCATGTAAAATGAGACTGAACTCACTCCAAAGAAGCCAAAAAAGTTTCAGCAGCCAATTCAGAACAATTTCAGCATTGCCTTGGAAAGTGCACACACACAGATGCCAGAGGATTCAGGGCACATACAAACTAGGTTAAAATAATGTTAAATATCTAAATTGACCCCCTGATAGCAGTTACAGCTCTTCCATATGTCTGCCTTAGCTCATGCTTTTGTCTCTGAGACTTCAGGAGTCAAATAAAGAGCATTATACTAATTATGTACTATACCGTGGAGTATTTACAGCAATTCCTGTTACTAAGAACTGCCTGAGGTAAAGAGAGAGAGAGAAAGCTTTAATTCCTGCACTTTGAAGTAAATCAATCCCTTAACATTAATTAAATACAGCTTGTATATTGTAAATACTGTTTGGGTCAAAAAGCCAGTCTCACCCTTTTACATCCAGCATCATGACATTTTAAGTACACAGTACAAATGGCAAAGAAAAAAATGTGATTTTTTTGTGCCAAACAAGTTATCATTATATATACTCATATATCAAACAGGCTAATTAATCACAAATGTAAAATCTACAAAGCATAATTAAAAATGTGCCATAAATTTATGAGCAGAAAACCAATTCTGTAAAGTCACAATAGCTGGTGCTAGAAATTTACAAAGCCTTTTAGAGAAGTATTAGGGAAAAGGTTTGATTCTAAATTGGAGCACAAGAACTCCATAGGGTAAAACATGTTATGTCACCTTGTTAGCCACAATGACTTCAAAGATACATTCTGGTTCAAGCAAAATTTTTACTGTATTTGATCAAAGGCAAAATCAAATTCTGATAGAGACCACAATTCCCTTCTTCCTTGCTATCATCCCAAAACACTTTATATTTTAAGAAAAATGCATTTCACAATAAGCACCACATTTTTCTTTTTAAAAAATTAATGTGCTGTACCTCTCTAGCAGTTTATAAGGTTTATTTCATAAATCAGTAATTTGGTTTCTATTCATACAGTGGGATGGAGTTTCCCAACAATACAGATTGGTGCTTGCTGTGATTTACATGTGCCTCTCTGTGGTAGGCATGTGGCTATATTGGGCCAATGATTTCTACTGGCTTTTAATGGCACTTGCAAAACAAAAGATGAAACATGGCTAGTTACATCAGCCTACTTCTAAGATAATCTGTGGTACAGTTAAAAATTCTTTGTATTTCTGGGTTTTATTGATCTCATTATGCTGAACATTTCTAAAAAGCATGCAAGATCCACAATTTCCCCTGCCTGAGGAAAACACCTCCTTCTGTATTTGTTTCCATACTGTAGATTGCACCCTGGTATTTGGACACTCCAGGAGTGTGCAAATGAATAGAGGCGGGGCTGGCTGCACAACAGAAGCCACCTCTGCCGAGTCTATTGCCTCTTCAAAGTTTTGCCTATATTATTGCTTCTGTTTGGGTGATTATCCACTAATCCAAGTCAAAAAACATGTTTTCAAGTGACTGGTTGTGCTCTACAAGCATTTATCAGATGCACTGCTTTCAGTTTATCCCAGATTCAGCATATTTAAGGTGAATCCCATGGTGAATCAAGATCAAAAGTGATCCCCTCAAGATAGCATTTGGGTAGCTGATGTACAATTTTCAGTTTATTCTGCCTATGCTGGGGAATGAAACAACTTCAGTATTGAAAAAAAATCACCCGTAGGATTAGACTGCAAAATGATACACGAATGCCTTCTTAATGGTGGGACTTGGAGTAAAAAAAATGAGCAAAACTTCCCTTTGCATCAAATACTGAAGAATTTGGCTGGCTGCAGCGATGGCTGGCAGAAAAACAGAGCAAATGTCAGCTGCCACCTTGGATGTCCTGAGAGGTAACAAAACAGACTGCGTGAAGCTTGCCAGCAGATACTTAACACTTCAGCAGAGAAGGGAAAGACTAACTGGTTAGTTGAACCTTCTTACAGTTACCCTTTTATTTTTCCACAGCTCTTGTCTTGAAAAACAGTTATAAAAGTTGTCAGAATTCATTTCTATCAGTTAAATGAAAGGACTTTGCCTTTCAGACACAGGGAGCAGCTGAGTGAGAGTCCTATGTAATTCTTCTCAATGACCTCTGACCTCTCGTCTCTGCAGGACAGGGTGGCACTGGGAGCTGAGAGGAAGGAAAAAACTTGTTCACTGTCTTCATCCCTGTTTAGGCTTACAAGTCCCTATCAGGAGCTGCAACAGGTCTGCCAGGTGCAGAAGCCATTCTCATGGTGCAAACAACCCATTAAAAATTAGATGAAGATCCTGTCACTTCCGAAGTATCTAATCTGAAATCCATCACTGCTATTTGAAAGGGTGCTTGTTCAGAAAATTCTCCCATAAGTGGCCCTGGAAATTCTCCCATAAGTGGCTCTGCTTGGAGATCTCTAAACACCACAAAAATGCAGAAGTAGCATAGCAAAATGCTTAAACAAAATGTGTTTCTGATAGGGTGATACTTAGTCCACTTACCACATTAAAGTAATCATGGGCAGATGGCCATGAGCATGTGCCAATGAGCCAATGAGCATGTGCCAGACTGCAAGGTGAGCTTGCACATAAAGACTGTACTCTTCTCAGCACAGTCCAGGCCCTAGGTGATTTCTCAGCACTATGAAGAGCTTCGGTGGAATAAGCACCTGTCAGTATATTCTTTCTTTCTAGGCTGACAGAAACGATCATGCTAAAGAGATTGCTTCAGGCAGATCAGCTTTATTTGCCAAAGGATTCTCAAGCTGCTGCATATCCACCACCCAGCCTCAGGATTTTGTCTTAGCTCCAGCTCTTGGGACCCTAGTTTTCATCCCCAGCTTTCTGCCTTTATTTTCCATTCCTTGCTTCCTTCCCTTCCCCTCAGCACACACAAACCCAGAATGCAAGTGAGGACCCAAACCATGTCAGTATACACTACATAAGCATGCACAGAGTTGTCCCAGAGATCTCTAGCCACAGCATCAAGAATAAAGAAACCTGCTGTGGCTAAGTGCAATGCATAATA
>WBNQ01090258.1:619-13113 GCA_013401375.1 Spizella passerina
TTTATATGTCTTAATACTGTGTAGAATTTGTCCTCTCTTCATTCTTCCAAATCCCATGCATGTTTGAAATCCTTACTCTTATCATCCATATACCATATTGTAATATGGTTAAATGTGATTTAACTTAAGCTTCAAACCTAACACTCAGCATTATGTTGCTCCGTAGTTACTGGCTCATTTGCCCTAAGATAAATTTATTTGGAAATTCAAGTTTGTGAGGAAAGCAAACTTGAACTGTTTGACATTGGTCAATAGGCTGCAATTGCCTGAGCATGTTGGTAGCCATCCCCAAAATTAGTCACGATATCCTGTTGACCCAGTTTGAATCCTGTGTTGAGATTATACATACCCTATTATTTGGTTTCAGCCTTGGTTTGGGGAACACCATTTCCAATTTATGCAAGGTTTAATTCTATTTTCACAGCTGTTGACTAGCTGTCTTCCTACTGCTTTAATCTTGAGGATTTTATCATGTTCTAGTCCCTTTTGATGCTTTTATTTGGCATTAGAAATAGGTTTACACTTCTTTGCCAATACTGCGTTTTAAGCATCCAACAAAATCCTCTCATGGGCTCGTGAGATTACAGCAGTGAGGCTATAGAGAAATTTTAGGACCACATCAATTCTCCTTCTAACACAATAGGGTTGAGGTTTTTTCCTATGTTCTTTAGTATCTATTTTATTCAGGAATATTAGAAAGCACTAGTTTTTTGGGGTTTTTTTCCCTAGGGTTTTTCAGTGGACATAATAATTCTTTAAAATCTAAATATAATAAGTCTTTGGTCTTTATAACTGGAATGTTTTTAGTATCTCCATTATGGTGCACAAATATCATGTGACAATTTCTAATAACATAATGAAGATTGGTGTGTGCAACTCATATTCAAGACACAGCCTGCTTTATTGGTAACTTAGTAAAAGTTTCCCTATAATCAATTTGTGATGGAAGACACAACATTTCCAGCCAGACTCTCTCAGGACTCTCTCAGCAGTCAGGCAAACACAGCAATAGATCCATTCACACTCCTGTGTTGGTTTTCAGCTTGTCAGAATTCAGATCAAGCAGCTAAATGTTCATCCTGAGAAAAGCAGGGTTAACACTGTGAACAAAGCACTAAGTGGGTGCCATGACCCCTGTGGCATCATGCAAGTCTCTAAAATCCCCTCACTGTAAGGCAAGAGCCTCATCACAGGAGTAGTCGACAATAACAGAAGGAGAGGATTTTCTTGTATTTGAAAGTTTTGTGTGGTTTCTCCTTTTTGCAGTGAAAGGATTTAGCATAATTCAGTGTCCCAAAGATACTTAGCTCCTGTTTAGCTGGGTGCTGCTGATTAATGTTTAGGTAGCTGAGAGAAATAATGAGCTTGGGAATGAACCTGAAGAGCTGCTGCCACACTCCCAAGGAGAGGGGGAGGATGCAAGGGCAGCAGGAGTACACCTTGCAGGAGCTCAGGGGGAGGCTGTGAGCCACCAAAACACCACAAACACAGCTCACTAGGAAGACCCCTTTCACTGATGCTTGCAAGACATTGCTCTGTACTCTGGAAGTGTTTGTGTGATGTAAAGAAACTTGTCCATAAACAACCTCATACAGAAGAGCAGACCAGACACATACCTGCATGTAAACACCCATTAGCAGATTAGTACAGTTTGACCAAACTACCCCCATTCTCAATGACTGTAGTTCTAGGTCTGCTCTGTGTGTGCATTTAAAGGACAGTTCAGACATTTCAAAATATGTGAAATAGGAAATCAGCTTTCTCATTCTAAAAATTATTCTTAACACTTAAAATTATTCAAGGTTGACAACAGTAAGAGCAGGGAATTGAAGCCAGTGGTATTGACTGTAGGTTTTCTGTGTGTGCTGCTGAAAACTGTTTCAATTTGCCTCAGTTATGAGTTTTCAGCTATAGTACTAAGGCTACAACTTTAAATACAAAGCAAAGGGCACAATCCATTCTGAAATTGCTACTACAGCTAGATACACAATTTTTCTAAAGAACTGGATGAGGTACATTTCCTAACAGCCTCACAATTTTAGAAAGAACATTTTAAAAAGCTTATCAAAATATGTTACATAAAAAAATAAGATGAAGTTTAACAGAGACAGTGACATCAACTGTTATCTGTTTTGCTGTTGCTTCTGCAACCTTATTTATGCACATTGATATTTTTTCATGACAGATACGGGATATTGGACTCTGTAATCTGAAGACTGCCATATTAGTTATCTTGCAAGACATTCATTGAATAAAAGAGGTGGGAGAACATTAGCAGATATATTTGTACCTAACCTTGAGATAAAACTTAATTATCTGTCTCCTTATCACCAATCTCTGGCCCAGCTAGCAGCTTATTTATTTTTTATTTTAAATGTTTAGAATGCAATTGTGCTCACTAGTTATCTTATTAAAAATGAAAACAGCTGATTTTTTCCCTGTCACTCTAGAAAGAAATGATTTTACAGAATATCTTTCAGAAGTATTTTCTGCTGGTCTGTACTTCTGTCTAATCTGTATGGGCACAGAGCATCACATGAAAAATGCATGCACATAGCAGGCACAAAACCTAACACTACCTGTGCCTCAGCTTGGGCTGATAAGAAGTTCTGTACATTGCAGTAATAGCTGAATCTTGCATGCCCCTTTGCCTTTGCTGGAAAAATCTGCCTTCAGATGAGTCAGAAGCTAAACTCTGCCAGGTATAACAAATGTCCACAGAGGATGAACAGATAGAATTATTTATTTCTATTAAGAATACCACAGAGTATATTTTACAGGAAGTAATTTCATTATCTGTTGAAGTGCTAAGGTTCAGAATTTCAATACACAAAACTCAATGATGCATTAATTTGATCCACCTCATTAGCATCCAGGCACATTTAGAGAAAAATGCCAGAATTGTTACAGTTGGTTCCAGTCATCAAAGTGATGGGCCCTCAGGGCTTTAACTCTGTAATTAACAGATAATATATATTTCATGAATAATATATGTAATAAAATATATATACTGTATGATGTACAGTGTACATAATGTATCTCATAATACATGATTAACATATAAAAAGAGGCAATATTTAAAATCATATTGCCATGAAGTCAAATTAGACTGCAAAAACATTCCAAATTTGATCACTCTATCTAGAAGAGAGAAAACTTATAAAGAACCACAGCTTTCCATAATAGGGTACTTATTGCTACAGCTCTAAGAAAAGTAGGAGAAAAAGATCAAGGACACCTCATTTGTCTTGCTTCTGCAAATGAATATGCAAACAGCAGGCAGAGAAACTGCAGCAACTCTTACAAGCCTGCATCCTTTTCTACTAAAAGGTAAGGTCCCCTTTCAGATATTCTCTTCTATTTATTTTCCCTATTTCAGCTACATTTTAGAATGGACCAAGCTTGGTGAAACAAATGTGGTGAGGCAATTTTTATGATTTCTTGGTAAATTCCACATGATAGATTTATGTACTGATTTTTGGCATTAGATCCCACTTACTGACTCACAAAAGGTACCTCTGTGTCTCCTACAGCAAGTGCATATATAAAGAATACAAAACCACTCACATGTGAAATGGCAACACCTTCTATCAAACACAGCCTTAACCAAAGAAGGACAACAGCTGAGCAGAGTTCTGGCCACATTCACAGATTTGTATTGTATACTTCTCTAAGCCTATAGAGAAGGATCACTGAAAAAGAACCTCTTGTTTAAAAGTGTCTCATAGACTGTATCATTGGCTCCCTATCACTGACAGTCCTGACATATAAAAAAGCCTAACTCCATGTCCATTTGAATAAACTTTATACTATTTAGCCATCTACTGATGTCAAATGGAGACAAATTAACCTCCTCACCCAAACTCAGATATTTTCCCTTAAGTACCTGAGGAACAATATGTATAAAGGCTGGCATTGGCTTATAGACACAAGAACACTGACTAGTTAAAACATTTCTTATAAATTACTGCCTTGAAATGTAAGCATACTTAATGGATTTTATGGAAATATTATGACAAAGAATAATTCAGACTTTAATTTCATTAAAATCAGGAAAGGTAAAATGCCCCCAAAAATGATCATTATCATTCTGAAAGAACAAACAACTACTAATTATGAGTTTAGCATGTTCTTGCTTAAAGTGATTCTTAATTTTACGTATACTATGCCTGTTTTCTACATGAAGTGAAACTGATTCTTACTATTTTGAATCTAGTGCTCACCATTGTGAAATTGTATTAGACATTTCAGTGCCTGTGTCTCTAAGATTCATGGTGCCCTGTGGGAGAAAAATAGCTTGGAATAATTTTACTTAGCTATTAAACAATTATACCCATGTTCTCTTACAGCTAGAAGGTGGTTTATCATTTCTATTGCTAAACTTAAAATAGCTACTATTTATTTTCACTGTCTGGGAACCTCAACATGACTGGTACAACAAAGATTCTAATTAGAGTCATCTTTCCTGTAACCTGACTGTCTATTGTTTTCCAACTCAAACAAGATTTGAATTTGAAGAACATACACTATGCTGGGTCTATGCAACTTGTAACAATTTTCTACCTTAATAGTCACACTGGAGCATTTGAAAATTGGCAATTATTCATTTTGCCATGAGCTGGTAAGTGAAGGAGTGAAATTCTCATCTCTGAAGAATGGTGTAGTATAAATCATGGATTAGCAAAGTCAGACACTCTCAAGGAAAGACTATCCTCTTGCTTACACCTAACAAAGCTAAGGATCCAATATGGCACTTCTTCTCATCACAATGCAATACACATTTTATGTTAACTTTAATCAATTTCATCTCTAGAAATAATTTTTTTTAAAAAGAAGAAAACTAGCTAGTTTTCTAACTACAATCATGTTAGTAAAAATACTACTGCAGAATCAGACAGAAAAACTCAATTCATCTTCCTACAAACTTTCAATCAGTTGTGACACCATCACATAGTCATCTATAAATGCTACTTGCTAAAAAAATTATGTTTAAAATAAAATAATCTACATCTGATTAAAAGAATACACAGTGGATTTTTCCCAGAAAATACATAAAAAGTAGAATTTGTATTTTCTGACTTTCACTATAAAACTGAGGTCTTTAGGCTGAATTGACCATTCAGACTTGTCCATGATGTGTGGGAAATGAGAGGCACCTCCATAAGACAATTCATCCTGTCCTCACACAAACATTCAAGATGGACAGGAGGAATTGTTCTCTGGAAGTTCTTTTTAAGCCTCCCTCCAAAATCTGTATAGGGACAATATATAAATCTTTGGCTAATAAGTAATTTTTTAATAGCTAAGCATAAAATAGATGAATTAATCTTCTCATGCCTTTGGCTTGAAATCCTGGTTTTGTGGTAAGGTTTTGCTAGGGTTTAATTTTTTTTTTTCTTGTGCAGACTGACTGTTTTGTCTTGCAGTTTCAGCATCTCAGGGGCATGTGGCAAGAACTCCCACTGTCTTACACCTGCAACGCCATCAGAGACAGGCGTGAGTCTGCTCCAGTGGGAGTGATGGGGAGTGCACACTGCCAGTGGCTCTGTGACACAATCACATCTCTGATGGGCAGTGAGGGCAGTGCACACTGCCAGTGGCTCTGTGACACAATCACATCTCTGATGGGCACTGAGGGCAGTGCACACTGCCAGTGGCTCTGTGACACAATCACATCTCTGATGGGCACTGAGGGAGTGCAGACTGCCAGTGGCTCTGTGACACAATCACACCTCTGATGGGCAGTGAGGGCAGTGCACACTGCCAGTGGCTCTGTGACACAATCACATCTCTGATGGGCAGTGAGGGCAGTGCACACTGCCAGTGGCTCTGTGACACAATCACATCCCTGATGGGCACTGAGGAAGGTTGATATCAGGCTATCAGGCTCTCAATACAAGTGTGGGCAAGAAGTAGAGCAGAAGAGATAAAGGTAAAGGATCATCACAACACAGTTTCTGGTGATTAAATAAGGCTCGGATTCAAGCCAGTTTTTGTTTTGGGGGATTTTTTTTCCTCCATAATAAATCAACAGAAATTTCAATTCTTCCTGTTCAGATAAAGGTATCTGAACTTAGCCAATACATGTTCTACGTATTCCCATCTTCTGAGTAGAGCTAACTATCATCACACAATAAATACTCAGATTTTTGTACACACCCAGGTGGCTCAATTCTTTATGGATGCTATTTATAGTCTATAAAAAGTAAAAAGTACAGAAATAAGAATGAGAGTTTGCTTATAATTTATATTTTTCCAGGAAGAAATTTAACAAAAATGTAAATAATATTCCATACCTGAGTAGAGGTTGCTTTGGATAAGAAGGTTGGTCACTGTTTTGGCAAGGCTGAGGTTTTTTTGTGACTTGCTTATAAATATTCCTGGCAGTTACTCCAATCCATAGCATAGTAGAGAGTGTAGAATAATGCAGTACAATGCCAACCTAAAAAAAGAGAGTGGACAATTCAACAACCCAGTAAATGGATCAGTAAAACAAGAGTTTTACAAGAATCTAACTTCATAAGGGCACAGGCAAAAAAAAAAAAAAAAGAATTTAGAAATGCATTTAACATCTGCACTTAAAACCAGTTATTTAATCCACCATGGATAGCATTATCTGCAATACCAGAAGCAATGTTAGGAAATAGAGACGTAAAAACATTTGTTTTCTAAGAATCTGTTTAATGAAAACATTTTACAACTGGATTTAAAGTGATGTGACTCTTATTTTGTGTTGCACTCTTTAGCCTATCATGAGAATGCAATTTAAAATTAAATGAGAGGCCAGCATTTTTGCTTGCTATTATGTTATTTCCTTTTCATGAATAGCCTGCTGTAGTTCCCTCTCTGTTATACACAGGCAAGGTTGACTTCTGGAAATGGCATCAGATTATTTTCAGACATATTTTAGGAAATTATAAACTTGTCTACAGAATTTAAAAAGAAAATGACAACTCTTGGCATTCCCCCTTAAAAAGAATGATAAACTCTAATAATGTTATTATCACTTTGCCCCCAAGAAACCGGTGTGTTTATCATTGAAAGGAAAACAAAGTACAAGCACCTCTAAAATGCTAACATCTTTGTTATGTTAGTAATTGTTATTCATTACTATGGAAGCAGTAATTGGAATTTTATCCAATCTCCAGTGCTTTATTACATCAGCTAAGTCTGCATCTGATTATATAAAATGAGGTTACCTTTGAAGCAATAACCTGACATTTTGCAGTGACAAGTAAAATATTGCTATAATTGGAAAGAACATAAAAGTTTAAGGAATACAGAGAATTGCTGAATAAAGCTAACACAAATCTATTATAATGATTTATTTGAACCAGTGTTCATTTTTGCTCCACTTAAAACAAAATAATTGATGGGTAAAGAAAAAAAATTTCTATGCATTTTGTTTCTATTTAGTATTATAGCTCAAAACTTGAAGTTAGCAGCAAATATCATCAACAAAAAACCCTTTGCAATTTTCTCTGGAACTTGCTTGTCACTTTAGACAAGGGAGGACAAAGCCTTCATCACTGCTACTGCTTGAGGTAAAAGAAGCAGAAATAAGAGAAGGAGACAATTGTGTATTGTGAGCTGGCAGACACTGCCAGTTCAGGGACTGGTGCTGTCTGCACTTGGTTCACAGGCAGCTTGCAGAGTTTCTGTAGGGATGCCCTGAACACGACCATGAGCAGGGAGGGGAGGCAGGAGGACGAGAAAGGGAGAAGAAAAAGGAGGCAGAAATAATGAGAAAGAACTGGAAAAAATCTAGATATTTAGCTCCTAACCTCTTTTTCATTTGAGCATAGCCCTGCTGCTATATATTTTGTAGATACGTACAATAATAGGAATAGTTGAAATGAATTCTAGGTCAAAAGGCACCTACATATGAAATTCTGAAAGCATATATGACCATATGGATAGAAATCATCAGCCACTTAAATGAATGTAAGACCTAAAAATAGTACAAAAAACCAATTTTATTGAACTTTCAAGCAGGCAACTAAAATGACTGAAAACATCATGGCCATGCCACACCTGCATCACATTGCTGTTTTTCACAGTGTGCTCACGTTTCAGCAACAGAGTTACCTCTGATATATGGAGAAATTGAACAAACATGGAGGAAGCAAAAATGTTATCATTCTCTGTACTATTGGATGATCTGCATCTCTCTGTCAAAAACAGCCCCAAACAAAACAAAATAAAAAACCCAAACCCCCAACCATTTGCATTTCTTGCTTGAAGGAAACAAGGATTTATCCTGAAGATACAGGACCTCCTTATGACTAACAGATTTAACATGACACAGCAGAAGTGTGGGATTTGGAAGGGTNATAGCTCAAAACTTGAAGTTAGCAGCAAATATCATCAACAAAAAACCCTTTGCAATTTTCTCTGGAACTTGCTTGTCACTTTAGACAAGGGAGGACAAAGCCTTCATCACTGCTACTGCTTGAGGTAAAAGAAGCAGAAATAAGAGAAGGAGACAATTGTGTATTGTGAGCTGGCAGACACTGCCAGTTCAGGGACTGGTGCTGTCTGCACTTGGTTCACAGGCAGCTTGCAGAGTTTCTGTAGGGATGCCCTGAACACGACCATGAGCAGGGAGGGGAGGCAGGAGGACGAGAAAGGGAGAAGAAAAAGGAGGCAGAAATAATGAGAAAGAACTGGAAAAAATCTAGATATTTAGCTCCTAACCTCTTTTTCATTTGAGCATAGCCCTGCTGCTATATATTTTGTAAATACGTACAATAATAGGAATAGTTGAAATGAATTCTAGGTCAAAAGGCACCTACATATGAAATTCTGAAAGCATATATGACCATATGGATAGAAATCATCAGCCACTTAAATGAATGTAAGACCTAAAAATAGTACAAAAAACCAATTTTATTGAACTTTCAAGCAGGCAACTAAAATGACTGAAAACATCATGGCCATGCCACACCTGCATCACATTGCTGTTTTTCACAGTGTGCTCACGTTTCAGCAACAGAGTTACCTCTGATATATGGAGAAATTGAACAAACATGGAGGAAGCAAAAATGTTATCATTCTCTGTACTATTGGATGATCTGCATCTCTCTGTCAAAAAAAGCCCCAAACAAAACAAAATAAAAAACCCAAACCCCCAACCATTTGCATTTCTTGCTTGAAGGAAACAAGGATTTATCCTGAAGATACAGGACCTCCTTATGACTAACAGATTTAACATGACACAGCAGAAGTGTGGGATTTGGAAGGGTGCACTGAGCTGTTACAGTAAATTCTAGAACTTTTGCTAATATTCACTAATAAATAGTAAAGAAATGCTAGTCACAGTTCCCATGGACAGGTCAGTGTTTCAAAGAGCTGGGTTTTGCTCTCTGCCTCTTCCCTCCCCTTGTCTCCCCACTGACATCAGTTATGTCACAGAGATGCATCGTCCTCACTGTTGTGCTTGGGGACTGTGACTGCAAGTTCTTTTGTCCCCTCCAGTGGGGTCACCCCTTGCTAACTCTCAGGCTAGGAAGACTCCTGGGCCCTCCAGCAGAAACGCATGAGATAGCAGCTCATGACCTGGCAGGGAAGGATGAGGCTCAACAAAGATCAGCGTGGCTTTGCCCAGTAAATTCTTTCTTGACTCTCAGAGCAAATGCAAACTTGAGGTTATGCATGATAACTCCAGGGTACAAATTTAGCTGTGTGTATCTTGTTACTGGATTTCTACCTCTGTAAAGATTTAGAGGTCAAAAACTATATACAAATTAAATACCATAGTAATAATTTAAAACTATTTTCACTACTGGCAGAACTTTTGTATTTCACATAAAATTGCATGGAAAGGGTTGAGTTTTCCACACAGAATAAAGGCTTATGATTGGAAATATTGAAGTGATGACCCCTATTTTTAAGAAGGTTTTCCACTGACAGGCCAAATGGTACAAAAAAAACCTGGNTATACACAGGCAAGGTTGACTTCTGGAAATGGCATCAGATTATTTTCAGACATATTTTAGGAAATTATAAACTTGTCTACAGAATTTAAAAAGAAAATGACAACTCTTGGCATTCCCCCTTAAAAAGAATGATAAACTCTAATAATGTTATTATCACTTTGCCCCCAAGAAACCGGTGTGTTTATCATTGAAAGGAAAACAAAGTACAAGCACCTCTAAAATGCTAACATCTTTGTTATGTTAGTAATTGTTATTCATTACTATGGAAGCAGTAATTGGAATTTTATCCAATCTCCAGTGCTTTATTACATCAGCTAAGTCTGCATCTGATTATATAAAATGAGGTTACCTTTGAAGCAATAACCTGACATTTTGCAGTGACAAGTAAAATATTGCTATAATTGGAAAGAACATAAAAGTTTAAGGAATACAGAGAATTGCTGAATAAAGCTAACACAAATCTATTATAATGATTTATTTGAACCAGTGTTCATTTTTGCTCCACTTAAAACAAAATAATTGATGGGTAAAGAAAAAAAATTTCTATGCATTTTGTTTCTATTTAGTATTATAGCTCAAAACTTGAAGTTAGCAGCAAATATCATCAACAAAAAACCCTTTGCAATTTTCTCTGGAACTTGCTTGTCACTTTAGACAAGGGAGGACAAAGCCTTCATCACTGCTACTGCTTGAGGTAAAAGAAGCAGAAATAAGAGAAGGAGACAATTGTGTATTGTGAGCTGGCAGACACTGCCAGTTCAGGGACTGGTGCTGTCTGCACTTGGTTCACAGGCAGCTTGCAGAGTTTCTGTAGGGATGCCCTGAACACGACCATGAGCAGGGAGGGGAGGCAGGAGGACGAGAAAGGGAGAAGAAAAAGGAGGCAGAAATAATGAGAAAGAACTGGAAAAAATCTAGATATTTAGCTCCTAACCTCTTTTTCATTTGAGCATAGCCCTGCTGCTATATATTTTGTAGATACGTACAATAATAGGAATAGTTGAAATGAATTCTAGGTCAAAAGGCACCTACATATGAAATTCTGAAAGCATATATGACCATATGGATAGAAATCATCAGCCACTTAAATGAATGTAAGACCTAAAAATAGTACAAAAAACCACTTTTATTGAACTTTCAAGCAGGCAACTAAAATGACTGAAAACATCATGGCCATGCCACACCTGCATCACATTGCTGTTTTTCACAGTGTGCTCACGTTTCAGCAACAGAGTTACCTCTGATATATGGAGAAATTGAACAAACATGGAGGAAGCAAAAATGTTATCATTCTCTGTACTATTGGATGATCTGCATCTCTCTGTCAAAAAAAGCCCCAAACAAAACAAAATAAAAAACCCAAACCCCCAACCATTTGCATTTCTTGCTTGAAGGAAACAAGGATTTATCCTGAAGATACAGGACCTCCTTATGACTAACAGATTTAACATGACACAGCAGAAGTGTGGGATTTGGAAGGGTGCACTGAGCTGTTACAGTAAATTCTAGAACTTTTGCTAATACTCACTAATAAATAGTAAAGAAATGCTAGTCACAGTTCCCATGGACAGGTCAGTGTTTCAAAGAGCTGGGTTTTGCTCTCTGCCTCTTCCCTCCCCTTGTCTCCCCACTGACATCAGTTATGTCACAGAGATGCATCGTCCTCACTGTTGTGCTTGGGGACTGTGACTGCAAGTTCTTTTGTCCCCTCCAGTGGGGTCACCCCTTGCTAACTCTCAGGCTAGGAAGACTCCTGGGCCCTCCAGCAGAAACGCATGAGATAGCAGCTCATGACCTGGCAGGGAAGGATGAGGCTCAACAAAGATCAGCGTGGCTTTGCCCAGTAAATTCTTTCTTGACTCTCAGAGCAAATGCAAACTTGAGGTTATGCATGATAACTCCAGGGTACAAATTTAGCTGTGTGTATCTTGTTACTGGATTTCTACCTCTGTAAAGATTTAGAGGTCAAAAACTATATACAAATTAAATACCATAGTAATAATTTAAAACTATTTTCACTACTGGCAGAACTTTTGTATTTCACATAAAATTGCATGGAAAGGGTTGAGTTTTCCACACAGAATAAAGGCTTATGATTGGAAATATTGAAGTGATGACCCCTATTTTTAAGAAGGTTTTCCACTGACAGGCCAAATGGTACAAAAAAAACCTGGCAGAATATAAACATTGATAAGAGCACTGTATCTAAGCTCTTTAATAACCACAGTTATATGGTAAAAATTTTCTTGTTTTCTTGGATTCATTTTTAACTCGTCCTGTGTTCTCAGAACACTTATCTTTGGAAATAAGCTCTAGCCTTTTGAATAGAAGATTATACTTTTCTTCAGCAAGAAGATGCTGTCTGTTTGTGCTCCTTCAATAAGTTTCAGTACCCTAGAGATAAGTTAAGTTCCATATGATGCAGTTACCATGGTAATGACCAGAATACACATTTATGGAAAGCATTTTGGCACAAAAAGCTGATCATTTGATCAGCTTTAAGTTGCACACAATTTTCTTTATTTTTCCCAAATTTTTAATTTAATTTCTTTTTTT
>WBNQ01090260.1:0-12873 GCA_013401375.1 Spizella passerina
GATCAGCCTTCTGTGAATCAATGAGGAGTCAATGCTAGTTCTCACCCAGCTGGGGGCCCACTGCAGTGCTCTCCCCCTGCCCTGCTTGGCTCTGCTGCCCACCCCTCTGTGCCCCAGGAGGGCTCCCTGGGCACTGCTGGCCCTGGCTGGGCTGGACACGTGTGGGACCCAGGGGTCAGCATGATCAAAGTGTGGAGCTTCCAGCTCATTTTCAGCAGCCAAGCTTTCCTTTAGATTTTGGGGTTTTATGAACTCCAGTAACAGGAGTTGGCAATGTGGAACTTCCTTTTCCTTCCAGCTCAGTTCCTAGGGGACAGGGTATGGATCCAAGGCCCCAGCCCACTGTCCTGGACATCAGAGCAAGGAATTCCTCTTCTTTTGAAAAGTGCAAGACTAAGCTCCCCTTTAGGGATTTAATTAGCATGAAAAATGTGAGTTTTCTCCTATACTTATGGCTGGGGGCTGCTTATGCATTTTGGTGAGTCATGCTCTACTTCCAAGCACAGGCTCTCTTTCAGAGCCCACTGTACTCAATCTACTGACTTAATGGCATTAAGAAAAAAATAACGCTGTTTAAGAAAATCTTTGCATAAAGCAGATCTTTTAACCTATACTAAAGCCCATTCTGGGCACTCTCATTCAGAATTAAAGTGGTTTTAATTCAAGTTAGTGTTTGAGTTAAATCTAAATTAAATTTGAATTTAAATCATTAAATCTGTGCAGGGATTTAATGCAGTTTACATAATCAATTTTAGGTTCATACCCTTCATTAATTTGGATGACTATCATCCAGTCTTTGCTTACTTAAAAATAGTTCTAATGCATTTATTAGTATTATACTCCTCAAACTGGGTTATTCTTGAAGAAACAAGGGGTTTGAGCTTTCTTTGAAGTTTCACAAAATGAGAGTATCCTGCTGAAGAAAGTCATTTTGTTCTCACGCATATTAAGGGCAGGAAGGGCTTTTAATTCCACTTAAAGAGCTTCTGTGTTGTCACAGCCAGTAAAGCAGGCACAAGGAGCAGGGCTCTTCCCTCATTAGCAGCAGCAGAGCTGTGCTGCACCCACAGGGGACATCCCCAGCCCAAGGACCAAACACCAGCGTGCACCAGGGTGGGCAAACAGCACATCTGCCAGCTCCTGTAGCACCCCCAGACCACAATGAGGGTGTGTGTGTGGGCACTGGGGATCCACAGCACATCTGGCAGCTCCTATAGCACCCCCAGACCACAATGAGGGGGTGTCTGTGGGCACTGTGGATCCACAGCACATCTGCCAGCTCTTGTAGCACCCCCAGAGCAGAATGAGGGGGTGTCTGTGGGCACTGTGGATCCACAGCACATCTGCCAGCTCCTGTAGCACCCCCAGAGCAGAATGAGGGTGTGTGGGCACTGGGGATCCTCTCTGCCACAGTTTGGGGTGCATTTGAGTTGTGATTTCACCCCAGCCAGCAGCAAAAAACCACCCTGCCCCTCCCTGACTGCTCCAGCAGCAGGACTGGGCAGAGGAAGGGAGCAGTAAAGTGAAAAAGCTCCTGGGGTGAGATAAAGAAGGTAAATCAAAAGCCATGAGTGCAAGCAAAGTGAGACAAGGAGTTGGTTCCCCATCTCACATGGGCAGGCAGATGTTCAGACACCCAGGAAAGCAGGGCTCTGTCCCAGGTTTGGGAGGACAAACAGCATCCCCCCAAATGTCTCCCCTTCCCCCTCTTCTTGCCCAGCTCTGCACACTGAGCATGATGCCACACAGTCTGGAATTACCCCTGTGTGCCCCCCAAGCTCTTGTGCACCCTCAGCCTCCTCACAGGGCTGGGGTGAGAAGCAGAAAAAAGCCTTGGTGCTGTGTGAGCCCCGCTCAGCAGGAACAAAAACATCTCTGCAGGATCAATTCTGCTTTCTGGGCAGGTTCAATACTGCGAAGAAAACTGACTCTAGCCCAGCCAAAGCCAGCACACTTTGCAAAATGCAGCCACTGGTGTATGGCCCCTGCTTTTTGCCCTTCTCCATGCAGTGCCAGCCATGTGTGGTTGACTCCCACCCGTCACCAGAATGCAGAGGAATGCAGAGTGGATTCGTTTTGCAGTATCAGAACCAGCTGCTCACAACAACAGCTTTTGCTCTCCCAAGGTCTGGTAATCATTTCAGGAGACAAGCAGAGAAGAGGATATCTCAGCTGACACCGGAGAGCACAAATGTTGACACAAATATGGATCTGAATTTCCTGACAGGAGTTGATTGTGTTGCTTTAGAAGGTTTAACAGACATGCCACTCAGCAGACAAGGCCCTGTTTAATGCTTCACTTTAAGGATTTGTATGATCTTTGGGGCTGTCAGCTCTGGGAATTGCAGTGCTTTAGAGCCATTGCAGCAATCTCCCTGTGTGTTACACCTGCTAGAGCACAATGATTCCTTCTCAGCCTGGCCTCTGCTAATCTGGAATCCCGTGGCATCTACATGTTAGAGTGCTGCTAAATCTTTTCCAAGCTTTCCCTGATTTACAGCAGCTCATTTGCACCGAGGCCAAGTGCCCCTGACACCAACCAGGTGTGTGCAAGAGCAGCAGGTGTGTCATTGTCACAGAGGATGTGCTTGTGTACAGCCTCTGAACTCCATCTCCAATTGCTCCTGCTCCAGAGCCTATCACTAGAAATCTACTGACCTGCTCTGTGCTGTTTCTAATTTTCTGTTGATTGGGGAAATCTAGTTTCAAACAGTTTCAGCATTGGAATGCTTCAATACAGTGGGTTTTGTACTGCCATAAAATTTTTTTTCATGAATTCACATATAGCCCCCTCTAATTAGAATTTGGGGCAACTGGAACATTTGGATGAAGTCTGGACTGCTCCTAAGAGAACTGAACTGCTCTGTTATACTTGCAAGCTGCATTTCTATATTGCTTGCTTCTGGGGATCTGAATTTTCATGGGAATGCACTGAAAATTATTAAAAATTAAACTTTGTATCTGCTCTATGTACTCAGCATTAATGTTGTCTTTCATTGTCTTCTAATAGGGATAATTAGGTGTTGGGTATGTCTTGTAGCACCCCTGGGAGGGCTTTTATGCACAAGATAAATACTAAATACTAAATGCTGTATACATGAAACTAAACTTTGTTGAGATAAAGCCTCTGTTGGTTTCATTTTTATAATGCTGGCTTTCACCTTCTTCTTCCAGACCCACAAAACTCTCTCAGAATTTCCATTTATCAGCTGTTTCTTCTTCCTTCTATGTCCAAGGTTCTGTTTACCTTAGGCCTTTCCTCCTGCACCAGTGCCATCCTCACCATGGAATGAGAGGCAAACTCTCCTCACAGTAAATACAGCAGCATTTTAAGTGCCAAACTGTGAGGGCTGTGCAAACTCATTAAGGCTGGACAAGCATCTTCTTCCACTGCAGCCCTCCTGGTCAGTGGTGCTCTTCACTGGGGACAAAAAATAGAAATTGGGCTGTATGTAATAAGAATAATTACAATGATGTTGATGATTATGAAAATAAAAATAAGATACAGAAGAAGAAGAAGAAGAATGTAGGCCAATAGTGATGGATAATTGCAAATTTTCAGCATTTCTGGACATCTAGAGGTTTTCTTAGCCTAACTTCTGAATTCTAATTTAGAATTCCTGGCTGTTACATGGCAATCTGAATTCCTCACATGTACAGTGTAACAAAATGCTTCACACTGAGTGACTATTCAGTTCTTCTGCCAGCAGTGGTGGACATAGGGAAGCCAACTGAACACCTAATGTTTAGTGAAGCTGGGAGAAATGCTCCAAGAATACTGCTGTCTTACATGCCTATTTTAGAATTTTTTGCTGTAATTCCTAGATGTTTTAAAATGGGTAATGTGTTCCTGCTTTTAGGGTTTGCAATACTCTAGCCAACACTAGGTGCAGCAGTCAGGTACAATAAAAAGGCGCCCTGGAGCTCCAGGAAAGCATCAGATCCATCTGATCTGCAGGTCTTGACTACAGGGATACAAATCCCAACCTTCAACAACAGAAAAATGGAGAAGGTGATGATAAAAATAAAGTTGCAGCAATAATTGTCTGAGATTACTTGTAAAAATGGGCCTTCAGCATTCAAACCCCCCGTGATAGAGCACAAGGGTTGCTGGGGTTCTATTTATTTAGCATTATTGCTGCAGCTATTGTTGTAACATGGAAGTCTGGAGCTGAGTGACCACCTGCTGTTCCTGTTGATGCTCAATTTGCAAACAGTCAAGTACCATTTGGTTTGTGCCAGCTTGCTGCATTACTTCAGCCATAAAAGATATTGTGTAACCTAACAGCAGCTTTTTAACTAAAAATAGGTGTTCTGCTTATATCCAGTAGAAAACTGGTATTTAATGATTACAATACAATGTATTCAGATTCTTTCATCTGCTTCAAGCTGTAAGAACAGCTTTTTCAGCTGCAACAAATGGGACAAACCTCCTTAAAGAAAAATTTAGTAACAGCAGCAAACTGAGAGGCAAGACAATTGGCCAAATTTACTGCTGCCACAGCACTGCAAAAGGCCGCCTGTGTGACCTTGGGCAAGCCTTCGCTTGTGGCTTTGGGAAGGTTAAGGATTTAAAACTCTTCCTGAAGTTACTAACAGGCCCCAGGTCTAAGCACCTATGGAAATCAGAGCCTTTAATCTTCACCATTTGTCATTCTGATACTACAAAAGGCTAAAGGGGATCTTTTGCTTTGCCCTCAGAGCCAGACCAGGCTCCTGCTCACAGGGTCCAGTCTGAATTCCAGGGGTTTTATTTTTCTTATTATGACAGATTGCCTGTCCAGAAAGAGGTCAGGAAGTGCAGTTACCTGAGAAAGGAACTGTGATCCTCTGTTTACAGGGAGAAGCTGACAGGCAGAGCTCCTGGGAGCTGCTATTATATCACATTATGGCTTTGGGCAGGAGGCTTTACCTCTGTCTTTCATCCAACCCACCTGCAACACTTCCATCCCCGAGTGAGGTGGTACTTCATGGTTATTTATAAAATGCTCAGGGATGGCTGGGGATTTAACCACCCCAAAATTAAACCACAACCACTGGCAGGGAAGGTGCAGAGGAAGGGATCTGTGTCAGGGCAGGCAGAAAAGCTGCTCAGCCAGGTTCCTGTGGCCACTGCCTGGGCACAGAAGGTGTTAAATGCAGCAGCAGAGACCTTCCACATTCATTAACAGCCCCTCTGAGTGATGAAAGCAAAGGCAAACCCTGCCACCATTTTGCTGATGCTCAGCATTTGATGCACATAATAAATTCCATGTGAACGTTGTTGCCGTGCATCCATCCCAGAACTCAGCCCCTGGGGGGCTCAGTCATGCTGTTCTCCTGTGGCTGGGAATATCAATGCTCTGAAACAACCAGCTACATCTTCCTGTGCCTCATCAGGGGGGTGTGGAGAGCACAAAGGGGAGGGCAGCAATGGGGCCCTCAGAGTGAGGGCAGGAATGAGTGAGGGCAGCAATGGGGCCCTCAGAGTGAGGGCAGGAATGAGTGAGGACAGCAGTGGGGCCCTCAGAGTGAGGGCAGAATGAATGAGGGCAGCAATGGGGCCCTCAGAGTGAGGGCAGCAATGGGGCCCTCACTCCCCACCTGGCCAGGGAAGAAGGTTCCTGACTCAACATCAGTGCAATAAACCCCATGCAGGGGCTGCCCCGGCACAGCCCTGAGCCACAGGCAGCCCCACGGAATGAGAGACAGCCCATGCAACTTTCATCAGGATTGCTGTCTTGGTTCTGATGAGGAGGAAGGAGGAGGCTGCGTGCCCAGGGCTGGCAGCACCAAGGCTGTGCTCACAGCACCCTCGTGTGCTCTCAGCTGAAAATGCTCTGTGGCATTGGGGGACTGCTGTGTCTTTCAGCAACGCTGGAACTTGTTGGAAAAAATCATTTAAATTAAATAGGACAGCCAGTACATATTAATTAAGTATCAATTGATTCTTAAAAGAGTACTTATTGAGGGTTCTCAAGTTGGGAAGGGATAAATCTGGTTGTCATGTAATTACTTCAGAATGACACAGGCAACAAATGCATATTACATATTTTTTTCCTCTGAACATTAACTTGTAAAGAATGTTTACATATTCAATTAACATTTAACAAGATAACCTTATACCACTTTAATTAGCTATCTGCTAATTAAAAATGTACCAAAATTAATATAGACATTAGACAAGTCAACTGTATAACTGCTAATGCATAAGGGAAAATCAACGTGAAATATCTGGAAAAGCTCTTTGAGAGAAAATGTGTGAGAATCTAGACCTATTATGTCCCTTCCAATGACTCTGGAAACCAGAGTAAGGAGTGCTGGAGTTTATTTTGCCTTATGTACATGTTTAATGAAGTCCTTTCTGGCCACACCTCATCCTAGTGTTTTGGATTCAGGTTCTGTAGGTTTATGAAATTAGATTGGATGCTTCTCTTTTGTTTTGGAGGATCAAAAGCTGGGGATTTTGAGAGCTATGCAAAAGAGAGATAAACAAGAGTAAATAAGAAGTTAAATAATGGTTTGACCCCTTCAGAGGATCACTGCTGCACACATCTGCCCAGCCCTGTGCTCACAGAAATGGATCCTCCACGCAGGCTGCAATAAACCAAATGCTCAGTGAACAATAAAAGGAAAATGAGTGGTTGTCACTGTATTCTAAAGGACAGAAACAGTCCTTACCCATTAAAATAAGACATTGGATAATACTCCTGTTTGTGCCTATTGCAATGATTTTAGCATCTGACCATGTGTTTGACACCTGTGAGGAATTATAGGAGGTCATTCTCTGAGGCATTCTGCCTTGCCTTTACCAGTAATTGCAGCTAACTGGAAAATCAAGCCTGTTTCGATCCTAAAATGGGCTGTGGTACTCTGAAACAGTGTAAATTGGCCTGTTTTTAAATGAATTAACTCTGACAAGCAAAGCAGAACTACAAAAAAAAAAGAAAAAAATCACCTCTCTTGCACATACCAGACCTCCTGCTTTTAAAGGCCCGCATAGCAGCAGTTCAGCCTCCAGCCAGCACACAGATGGAAATAGTTGCCTGTATGGATATTTCAGTGTGCCAGAAACCTTTGAAAAATGTCTTAAACTCATCAGTTGAACAGTCAGCTGCATGGGATTTAATTCTGGGTGTGAATCTGCACACATGTATGTGTTCTGACACACACATGATCTTTTGGCATGGTCACCCCTTTCCAAACTGTAGTACTGATTAAAGTGCTCTGAGATCCAACTGGTCTCTTTTAATGCAATTGTGAAGCTATTTACATTTAAACATTCCCATATTTGATTTTCATCTGAGTTGAATCATAATATGGATATAATTTAATCCCTTTTGTAATAAGTTTAAGACCTGTGTAGTTCAAAAGCTGATAAATTGTAATAGAAGTGAAGAAGAGCAAATGTGAAGCAAAAGGAGAACTGGGATTTTATAAGGAAAGAATAAAAAATTAAACACAGGCATGACAGTGAAAGGGAGTGGGGAAAGATGCCACAGAAAGTGAAAGCAACCAGGATAAGAACAGGACAGGAGGTGGAAGATGTGTGCAAAAATAATGGGAAAAGCTGAAAATAGAAAGTGATTCTGCAGAGTTTGAGTGATCAGCAGAAAGACAAGGAGGACATGGGAGGGAAAGACAGATGTCATGTTCCTGTAATGGAACTGACTGTGCTAATACCCCTGTGGAGCCTCCCAGCACGCCCCTTGTAAATGAGATGTTTTCAGAAGCCTGAGAAGATTCAGGCAGAGCTGACAGCCTCTGTGGCCAGGAAAAAACCTCTGGGTAGAGGCTGTGGCCCCTCTCTGCTGCTTGCTGCTCCCCTGAACCTTACAGGAAGGCACAGTGCTCCTCAAAGCCTGTCCTGAGCTATAGAGAGGGAGCTGGGCAGAACTCTGAGCATTCCCAGCACACGTGCCCTGCTGAGGAAGCCCCTCAGCCATGCCCCTGCCATATTTTCAGCTGTGTTAATCAGCCAGTGACCAGCTCAGTTCCAGCTCAATGAAATCCAAGCAGCTGGCTTAAACAGCAGTGTCAGGCTGGAGAAATGCAAGCAGATGTTGGGAAGTTAAAAAGCAGTGCTGAGCCCAGGGAGGGAACAAAGGCTGCTAGTCAGCAGCTCTGAAAAGGAAGAGATGAATGCTGGCACTTGGAAGGCCTTGATGAACAGAAGCATCATTCTCCAGAAGGAGCAGGGACCAGCAGGCTGAGCTGGGGCCAGAGCAGCACCAGCATTTCTGCAGGGCCAGGCATCACCTGCTGGTTTTACTTGAAGAGCTAAACCACAAACTGAAATGGGAAACAGAGCCCAGATGAAACCAAGGCAGCACAGCAAGTATGAGGAGAAAGCAAAAGCTCAGTGATTCCATACAACAACAGACAAAGTGATTTCACAAAAGTGAAGGCATGATTTGGGAAATCCCATCCTGGAGGCAGGCGTGGAAAGGACATCCTTTTTAAGGTTCTGCTATGGTTTATGTGGCTGACTGAGATGAATATTGCAGTGAGTAGTGCTAGAACTCTAGCCAGAAGGAAACAACTTTTCAGTTCTCTAATTGAGGAAAAGGAAGATATGCAAAGTAGGCCTTGGCCTTTCCCTTGATGGGCTGCTAAATCCTGATTATACATTTGTAAGTATTGCATATATTACATCAGTGATATTGATATTATTATATCAATACAGTTTGTGACTGTTGCCTAGGACTGGTACACAGAGCTCAGAACTCCAAGAGCAAAATCATTTTTATTGAGAAGAAAGATACAGATAAATAGCTTAATCTGAGGTCTCTTCAGGCCTTAGAAGGTTTTACCATCCTCTTGTAAGACCAGTTTTTTCCTTCACCAAACTCACTGCAAAATTCAGCTTTTAACTGGGTGACAGCCTTCCCATGGACCTTTCAAGGTATGCAATAGTCCAGTGGTCAGTAATGCAGGAATTAATCTAACAGATTTTGCTTTTCTAAAAGACTGCTTCAAACCCATGGGAATCAGTAAATTCTCCTTTGTGGGCTTAAGCACCCATTTGGAAAACAGCAAGGAGGCAACAGGCATCTACACTGCTGAATTCTTTTCCTAGGTCTGGGATAGAAATATTGATTTACATGGGGGAAAAACTGTCATGGATATTGCAGTGGGGAAGAATGTTAGCTTTTGGAGGATTGCTAAATGTTTTGTTCCAGCTGAGCCTAGTCTGAGCATTGTGATTATCTCAAAAAACTTCAGTGTTCTTTACAGCCTCTGAATTAAATTATTTCTATTTTCCTTGGGGTGATCTTGTTCTGTGTATTTCAGTGTGAAACATGATCCTGGAACTTTTGGGTGTGTTATTATTCCAATAATTTCAGGCAGTGAACTGAGGTAACAAGATCATTTACTAGTCTTTTTTTCTCTTAACACATGCTGCTTATTTGAGTTTCTTGGTCTCTCTGGGTGCCACTTCCCCCATCTGAAGAAAAGAAATAATGATACTACTTACAGATGAGTCATCAAGAATAGTTATGCTCATGTTTGTAATATTCTTTACAGACACTGAGTGTCTTGGCTTATAAAACCCTTTCCTATTATTAGATGTTCAGCTATCCTTTTTTCCAGAAATATTCATGAACATTTGAAAACAAAGAGGGCGAGCTGCTACTCATTTTTTAAAACATAATGTATGTACATAATCTGCTAGATTCCTCATTTCTCAGCTGATTTATCCACTGTCTTATACTCCTACCAATCCCAAAAATGGCTCAGTGAGAGCTTTTCAATTGTATCTTTACTCAGAGGGAAATTTTAAATGATTCTGTCCCTGTAAACAAGGGAGCACAAAGTAGAGTGGAAAGACTGACAAATAATTATATTTTTCAGTCCCAACTCATCATAAATTGTTACCTATCAAGTGTTTTTAAACATGGAATAGCTGGGAGGAGCAGGCTGCTGGGGATTTTGGAAGTGTTATTACTGTTTTTATGCAAAACTGTGAAAACAGAAGCAATCTAAGATTTCAGGTTAAATTATGCATGTTCCAGTGTTTTCCCCCAGAACTTACAGTAGGTGTGTGGTCTCTCACAGCTCGCCACAGAGCAAGAGACTCCTGGTTGGAAGCATGATAGCTGTGGTCCCAGAGGAGACAACAGTTCCTGCTATTTATTGTTACAGACTGCTGCATCACCACAGGGATTTGAGGACATTTAGCACAACACATGCACTCCATAAGTGAGTGAAATGCCCTTTTGCAAACACATCCTCCCTTCTCAGCTCTGCCTGCAGCGCTGACACTCCCAGCATTTCCTCCTCTGACACCTGTTCCAGGGGAGCAGGCAATCCCAGCGACCTGTCATTCCCTTCTCCTGCTGCCATCTCACCTCCCAGGCTCCCAAGGGCTCTGTCACCCCTAATCACAGCTTTCTCTCTCATGAAAACCACAGGTGAAGGACCAGACAGCTTCCAGACTTGCCCACAGCAGAATTCTTTCACTTTATTCCCTGGGAAAAGGATGGGGGAAAGTGGGGTGAAAATGCAGATGTGCTGCAATAGACATCTACACCGAAAGCAAGTGAGCATGAGTAACTCTCCTGCTGGATTTTCTTCCTCATTAATTCCTTTCTCCACATGGAGCTCAGGTATGCTCACACTCCAGGCAAGAACCGTGGTGTCACAAGGGCTGGGCTGAATTAAATACTTGACTTTGCAAAGACTGAGAAATGGATTTTCATTCAGAGACGTCCAAACATCCACATGCCAGTTCCATTCAGGCCAACAACAGCAAAACTCTGATTTACCTTTGTGGAGCCTGAATTCCCATTAATTCCTCAAGGTTCTCAGGTGCTCACCCTACATTAAAACTTTTCTTCCATGTAGGTATCTCCATGGAAACAAAAACAAAGTCCAAAAGCAGTGTTAGGACAGTGCTGGCCAGACTTCTATATACAACCAATACATTAAATATTTGGCAAATATGGCAGTGCTGATGGTGCTAAAGCCTTTTGTGGAATCTAGCATCAGTAATAATTCATTACTTCTAAATTAAGATGTAATCTAATGTACAGATTTTGGGACAGTTACATGCCTCTGAGAAGATAAGATTTTGTAGAGACAACAGTCAGTGAGATAAAGAATTCCCTCAAATTTGGCAGAGTGGAGCTTGGACTGGCTAGAAGTTCCATTAATCATTTTTCAGGTTCACAGTTTTGGCATCACTCAAAACTGAAATGTTTTACTTTGATCAGATCCAGCATTCAGTGAAGGACTCTGCAGACACAGCAAACTTCACCCAATTGCTGTTCACAATAACATTCAGCCCAGATCTGCTCAGGTTCAGGCCTCAGCCCCACACAATGATTTGGGCTGGGAGATGAATATTGTTTTCAGGGTCCAACCTTACAGCAGGAAAAGCTAAGGCAGAGTGATGCCCTTCTCTGAGTGCCACTCTAAAACATTTTTCCTGCCGTTACATTAAAAAAATAAAATAAAAAGGAACATTCTGGAGAATATTTTGCCTATTTTAATAAAAACTGTAAGAAATTGCTCCTACCCCAGGATTATGTGTTTGCTGAAACTACACCATGCTTGTGAACGATTTGGTAAAGGCTCCTGTTACCTTCAGTGGCCTTTGGATCTGCTAAGTGAGGCAGCATAAATAGATCAGTATTTGGAGGAAGGTTTAACTGTGCACCATCAATTTCATAGCACCTTTAAACCAATATTTACAATAGCTAACATCAAGTGATTCACTACTTAAAAGGCTCCCAACCACACTATTGACAAACTTGCAATTTGCCTTCCATTTCCAAACTCTGGATGGGTATTTTTGGCACCCCTCCCTCCCCTTTTCTTTTTAAATATATATTGACACTTAACTTTTTCAGCACAGAATGTATATTGACGGAGCCATCAAGACAGCAAACACATTAAACATAAAACAACAAGAAAATAAATAATACAAAGCTCTAAATAATACAAAGCTGGACCTACAAGCATGCATGCTGAAGAGCTTTAGGTAACTGGGTGTGCAGAGAGACCCTCAAGCTTCCATTTGGGCTTTTATAGCAAACAAAACAAAAATAAATCTTGCAATTTTACAAACAACAATTTATGGTGTCAGGTAAAGCCCAGACTTGGCTTCTCTGGCTCCAGCCATCCAGGAGGTTGTTAACCACACAAAGAACTTGGAGCTGCTCAGAGCTACCTGCTTAAAAACTTCACCAGCAGAGCCTCTGCAAAGATTCGTATCCTGTAAAGTCAGGTGTTCCTGGTTCAAATGCTAATTCTCAGCTCAGCCAGTGGACAAGGCAGAGCACAGCTCTCCCCTTGCCCAGAGGGGACCTGCAGTCAGTCAGGCTCAGGAGCCAGAGGGCTTCAGGACTTTATTATGCAGTGTCTGGGGCTCCCCAAGCCCGAATTTCTCTGCCAAAAGAGAAGAATCTGGCCTGTGGATTTTGGATCTTGTTTGATTTCTTTCATCTGTTATTTGTGGCAGAGAAAACAGCTGCAGGTCAGGGGCACCTGGGGCAGTGCAGAGCAGGGATCACCCTGATGGTGTTGACAGGGGACAGCAGGACCCCTGACAGGTCAGGACACCTCCCTGGGCAGCACAGGAGGAGCACACACGCAGAACAAAACATGCAGGCAAAGGTTTTCTCACAATGCCTGGAGAAGGATGGACATTTTCAACCCTCTGCCTTCATTTCTGGACTTTGATTTGCTTCTGTGTCTTTTCAATCCTTCACTCAGCTCGGCAATCTCGAGGCAACAGTTTTGATTGCCAAGCTGTGTGTGTTTTCTCCTTTACAGATCATCCCTGTCTCAGTAGGATGCAGTGTTACAGCCCAGCCATTTGCTTCAGGAAAGGGTTTCCTTCCCTCTGGCAGTATGATCTCCTCTCATGTTTGTGGATCTGGGCTTATG
>WBNQ01090260.1:12975-27206 GCA_013401375.1 Spizella passerina
TCCTTTCTGTATTCTTTAGTATAGTTTAGTATAATATTCTTTAATATAATATAGATCAAAAAATAATAAATTAGCCTTCTGAGAACATGGAGTCAGATTCATTCATTCCTCCCTCCATTGGGGGTCTCTGAAAATACAAGAAGGATCTACGGGTTGAGCATGACTTCTTCATACAGCCAGAGAGGTGCAGGTATTTCTGTGTCAGGATGGGAATTGCCAGGGCTCAGCATTACAAAGTTGGCATCTGAGTCCTACTGCCTTTAGTGGGGCCCTAGGGAAGGAGAGCAGAATGCTTTTCTCAGATTTTATCTCTTCTGCAGGCTGGAGATGCGGGAAAGCATCTGTGAAAAAGCTGTAATCACCACAAATCAGGACAGCAATATCAGGAAAAACACAGTGGCCTGGGAGTCATCCTGCACCACACAAACCTGGCAGGAGCAGGGCTGCTCCACACTGGGATGTGTCCCTCAGCTGGGGGGCTGGAACTGGAGGTGGATGAGTAAACCTGGCTTGAGAATGTACTCACGGCACCTGGTGTCACCTGCAGATGGAGTGTGGCTTCCTCCTCGTGACCCCAGGTCCATGGAATGCCAGCCAGGGGCTGAATTGCCCTGCCAGCAGCCCCCAGCCAGGCTGCAGCAGGAGGATCTGGTCAGAGCAGCAGGCACTGGGGGTTGGAAGCACAGTAGAGAGACCCATGGATGGGGAACTGTTGTTTATAGAGTGCTGAGTGCCACTTGATAAATAATTTTCAGACAGTGTGGGAATTGCTGAAAACTTGGGAAAAAGTTGTGAAGAAGTGGAAATGTGTCTGTACTTTTAGTGGCAGGTACAGGAAGGGGGTGCTCTGTGCTACACAGCTTTTGTGACCTGACATAGCTGATGGAGTGTTGTGTTTCTAGAAAAACACCTTTCAACCTCCTGGCTCTACAGTTATGCCAAACTTGCAAGGTCTTCGTTTCTAAAATCACAACATAACACTCCAAAATCTCCCCTTTTCCTGGAAGGAATAAATGCTCCAAATCTGAGAAGAACATGATGTTGCTCTTGCAGTTTGATCTGAGCACCTCGTGCTTTTGGTCTCAGCCCCCACAGTAGCACCAAGAGCAGGGCATGGGGTCATTGCTGCAGGACCTGGCCATCAGGGGTTGAGTGCCCTGCCACATTTCTCATGAAGAGCTGGCATTCCCACAGGACCTGTGATTCCTGGCTAATGACCACTCTCTTTTTATACTTTAAGGCAAAAAGATGGATGGGGTTTTTCTGCACAGGCAAAGGAAAAAGGGAAAGAGCATCATGTATGGATGGCCTCTGGTCTGGGGGACAAAAATTCCCCCTTTTTCATCCCTTGGCTTGTGACACATTTTCTTCCCTTGACTGAAAAGGCAAACAGACCCTCCCAGTCCTGCTCCCAGGTTTTTGGGCTCTCTTGTGTGGAACAACAGTGACGTGCAGTGGCTGCTCGGGCACAGCACAGCAGAGCAGGGCTGGGAGTGCTGCAATCCATCACTGGGAAATGACATTCCCACAGAACAGCTACCAGGAAGCTGGGCTCCCCACGCCGTGCTAACAGCTCACAAATGAGTTTGGTGAAATGCCAAGTTATGATTATGTGTGTTGCAAGCCCCATTTTGAGCACTAATTTATACTGTGTGCTTCTCTCTCATGTAACAGTGCTATTTAGAGGGTAATCACGTTTTAACCTAATTTCCAAATTAGTAGAAAATATTTGTATTGACTTGCAGTATATGTATGGGTTGCAGCTGACAATGCAGGCTGAATTCTTGACATAGAATGAAAGAAAAGCTAATGAAAAATATTCAGTCTCTAAATGAGCCATGATGGGGTTTAGTAAAGTCAGTTATTCAGCTCGAGGCAGTTGAGTAGGAACACTGCCATTAGAGAGGGTGAAGCACAGAAATGGATTCTGTTAGTTCTGTGTCAAAAAGATAGCAAAGTATGATTTGGGGGTAGCACTTGTCATTTTGGAGAGACATTTTGCCTTCTAAAAGTCTTTAGTGTTTTAATGCTTGTCATGTCACCTTGATTCCAAAGGAATGTGCAGTTACAGGGGGATTTACTGTGTGAGAGGTTTGCTCTCTGTGGGGTTATTTTCTGGACTCCTTGGGGCACTGCTCCCCCAGGCAAACCCAAGAGGACAGGGTTAATCACAGGGCTTTGAAAAGACTGAGGCTTTCCTGTATCCAATTCAATTCTCTTTCCAAATGGGTGAGTAAATGGTTCATCAGGCTTTGGAGATAAAATGGCAGAGGCAGCTTTGGAGGGAGTGGGTGTGGGAGTTACTAGCCCAATATTGAATGTAGAATTGCTCGGAGAAGGATTGATGGGCTCTGGATGGTGTGTAGGAAGAGGCCCTTGAAGTTAGAGAGAGCAGTTTGAATTATAAAATAGCCCAGTTGTTATGGTGACAGAGGGTCCCCATGCACTGCCACCATTGCCAAGGAGGCAGGAAAAGGTATTCCCTTTTATTTCTGGTGGACAGGAAAGCAGGAAAGTGAGCCCCAGAGATTCTGAAGGACAGCTCTGTGTCCAGAAGAGGCCTGGAAGCAGGAGAGTGGTTTTCCCACTGGACAGCTGTATGGAAAGTGGACATTTTTCTCATTTATATTGCTGATTTTCCTGCCCACCCACACAGACACCCCTTAGGGGGAATAACAAATCCTGTTTTCAGGGAAGCCAGCCCAGCAGAGCTCCTTGCACAGGCTTACAGTCCTGTGTCTCTGCACACTACTGTGGCAAACAAGAGGTCCTAAAGACACTGCACTGTCCCCTTTTTGTTAGTCAGCCCATCCAGCAGAGGTGTGGATCAGCTGGGTTAGTGACAGCACCTTCCACTGACAGGTTCACTTATGTAGAACTTCTCCATTTTGTCAGAAGTGGCTTGGAACTAATAAAGGTCTTGTCATCCATGAATTTTGCCACAGATAAGAAGGAGATACAGCTGCCAAGTGCCAGGCCTGGAAGGTACCGTTCAGAAAGACAGACAACTCAAAAGACTTTTTATCCACTCAAAAGACTTTTTATTGCAAGTCCTAAAAACTTTGTTCCATCTACGGATGTTACTTGACAGTAATAAAATTCTTTTTTATGGTGGGTGTTTTTGTTTGGCTTTTTGGTGGGATTTTTTTGCATAATTAAATGTTTCACTGTATGATACTACTCAAGTGGGAACTGTGGCAATAAAAGGTTTATGATGCCAAAGGATTTTCACAGCACTGATGCAGTCAGTTCCAAAAGGCTGTGAAAATACAGACTCCTCCACAGTGCAATTTAGTTCAGCCTCTCTGTATGCTACAAGCATTACAGAGAACATTAGCTTATAAATATTTGAGGAGGCCAGGTTGGATGGAGAAATATGTTGGCCCCACCAGCAGCCAGATGTGTTGTCCAGAAGCACAAGCCATTAGCAAATGCTCTTCAGCTCTTGGCACAGAGATTCCTCTCCACACCTAGGGAGCATTACACTGAGAGGATCCCAGCCTTCCATGACAAGTGTTGGCTTTGTCCTTGGCAAAAATGAAAATGGCAATATTATGAGCCAAAAGCTCTTCAGGGAGCTGCCTCCCATCCCTTCAACCCCAACCAAGGTGTCTTTCAGCTGTCTTTGAAATGAGGCAAACAAGCAGATTACCACCAAAGCGCTACTTTTTGATACTTCACTGCTCATCAGCTCTGGTCTGCTCCAAATGAAATATTAACCCAATAGCTTAAACCATTGTGTGAACAGGAGCAGGCTGAGAGATGCTGTGCTGAATTAATGCATTTCAACATCCAAGAGTGATGGGAGGTGGCTTGGGAGCATAAATGCATTTGATTGTGACAGCTTGGCTGATAAGCAGTAACTCATTAACTGATGGAAACCTGCCCTCCTAAAGCCCCACATCCCTTTCTTTCTGGCAGTTTTACAAATGCTAAATTCAGTGCCTGGTCCCCAGTGTTGATGGAACCTGAAGGGTTCCTGTAAGATCACAAGGATGGCTTTCCTTTGCCTCTAGGCTGAGAAACTTGGTCACATACAGCAAGAGATTTCAGTCTGCCAGTGCCACTGCAGTTACAGTGGGGTGTGGCACTGCTCCCTCCTTCTTTCCCTCTAATCCTGCAGATCCAAACCAGCTGCTGTTCGTCTGCCTGGGACCACAGTCCAGGGATGAAGGAATTATCCTCAAATACTGCTCATCCAACAAGTAAGTCTAGCAAGTCAAGGCTGCACCACAGCTAAGAATATTTTTTTTTTCAGGGGATGCTGTATTGGTCATTGGGCTTGTGAGAATTACAGCTGTGTCTGAAGAGACAATGCAGAGATTTATTCATAGCTCTGGCGTGGATAATGCTGCCACAGTTTACTGGGAAAGGAAGACTGAATCTCATAAATGTGAGAGGCTAGATTTGGTCTCTCCTGCTTTGACAGTTGTTGCATAGTTTCAAAATTCAGTAATTTTGGGAGTCTATTCAGCCAAAATTCAGTCATACTGGGAGCACAGCTTCCTGACTTTCTTAAAAAAGTAACTATGGAGAGAGGGTAAAAATTAAGAGCCACAATAAAATGTCGCACATTGTTTCATCCAGAACTTCTCTTAGATTGTCTGGACCAATCCTGAAATCAGGTTCAGTTGTTCAACTCTTAGACAGTCTATCATATCATGGAAATAAGCCATGATATAAAGCTACTTTTTTTTTTTATTATTATTGTTTGCAGCCTCAGATATTCAATTTGATTAGCTCCAGCTATTAATTTCAATATTTATGCCACAAATGTATTAAAAAACTGTGCTGGTTGATCTAAATCAAAGCATAACCATCATTGGCACGGCTATATCTCCTAAGAACAGCAGCATAAAATCCTTTAAGAACGTTTTGTGTTTATTTTGTTTTTAAAAGATGATCAGCACATTTTCCAACACCTGACATTTTTAACTCCAGATGTCAAGGAGCAACTTTAATCCAGGAGCAAGGCTGTAGTGAGCATGACAGCCTCCCTTGCTCTTCCAACCATACAAAAATTAGCACAGAATCACAGAATAGGCTGGAGAAGACCTTTAAGATCTTGAAGACCCACAGCCTTTCACCAACCCACGGGCTTGTCTGGCTGTCCTGCAAGTGCTGCAGGCACAGCAATGAACGGGTTCTTCCCAAACAGAGCCAAGTTCCCAGAGCAGCCATGAGATGTCAGCACAGACCACTGCTTCTGTGCAAACCTCTCCAAAAAGAAAAGGTTTTTTATTTTTTCATGGAGTGTCTCAGCTGAGAGCATCCACGGTGATTAGTGCCAGTACAAAATGGGATTGACCCCTCAGGATAAACTGAGAGCATCCAAAATTGGGTATGACAGGGACAGGGCTGCTGCAAACACTGCCAAAAAGAGAGGGCAAAATTTGAGGGCTTCACTGCAGTAAAACAGCACTACAATGCTTTAGTAACAGGAAAAAGTGTAATTTTTGCATTTTAACTAGAATGGCAATCCAATAATTAAAGACCCATGACCTAAGCCCGGGATAGCTCAAACTCTGGGCAGAACCTGACCTTCCAAGTAGTTTTACCTGACNGGAGGGCAAAGTTTGAGGGCTTCATTAGGGTTAAAGCTGATGTGTAAAGCAGAGGAAGCTACTGCAGTAAAACAGCACTACAATGCTTTAGTAACAGGAAAAAGTGTAATTTTTGCATTTTAACTAGAATGGCAATCCAATAATTAAAGACCTATGACCTAAGCCCGGGATAGCTCAAACTCTGGGCAGAACCTGACCTTCCAAGTAGTTTTACCTGACATTTAAGAACACCTGGCCAAATTCCTGTGTACTCATAGTTTCTGGGCCAACAGCTGTGCCCACTTAGAAGCACCAGAGAATCTCTCTTGAGCACAGTTATATCAACTCTGGGGAGTCTGACTCTCTTACACAAAGCCAGAGCAGTTATTCTAATATTTTTCATCCTGAGATGGGGCAATTAAGTCTGTTAATATGGGAACGAAAGGAGGCATGGGGACATGGGGGTTTTTTATTGACATATCTTGGCTAACTAGGCACTGCTTCACTGCAAGAAATTTACAAAAGGAACCAGAGAAAAGGACATCTTTATTTATGAAGCAGGCTCCTATTTCTTCAGGTTTTGTTTTTTTCCACTTTAAATAGTTGAGACTATTGAATTTCATTTGAAAAAAGAGCCAAGGCCAGCAGCTCCAGGACAGAGCCACCACTGGCCAGGGCAGGGCAGGGCAGCACCTCTGGGATGGCAGATTTGGGATGGGGGAAGAGCAGCTGTGCAAGGACAAATTGCAGCTGAGAGAGCAGTGAGAGCTGAGAGAGGAGCAGCTCTGCAGAGCCCAGGGCAGGAGGGGCCCAGGGGCAGAGCTGGGATTCCATGGGAGCAGCTCTGCAGAGCCCAGGGCAGGAGGGGCTCGGGGGCAGAGCTGGGATTCCATAGGAGCAGCTCTGCAGAGCCCAGGGCAGGAGGGGCTCAGGGGCAGAGCTGGGATTCCCTGGCTGTGCCCAGGGAGGAGCTCTGGGATGCAGAGACCCCCCAGGAGCTGTGGAGGAGCCCACACTGGAGAGGGTGCATGGCCAGAGGGGCTGGGATCTCCTGGGCAGCCCCTGCTGGAGCAGGGTCCTGGCAGCACCCACAGAGAGAGCCCAGGCTGGAGCAGGGTCCTGGCAGCACCCACAGAGAGAGCNAGGAGGAAGATGCTTCACAAGCAATGTGTGATGAGCAGACTGAACCCCCATTCTTTGTCCCACTGTGCCACTCAGGGGGCAGGGAATTGTGTAAAGTTAAGCCTGGAAAGAAGGGAGGGGTGAGTAGATGGTGTTTTGAAGATTCAAGCTTATTTCTCATTCTCCTACCCTGACTGCTAATAAATTAAACTAATTTCCTCAAGCTGAGTCTGTTTTGCCCATGACAGTAATTGGCAAATGACCTCTCCCTGCCCTTTTCTTGTCCCAAACTCAGCAGATTTTGTGTCCCCTGTCCAGCTGAGGAGGGTGTGACTGTGACAGGCACCTGCCATCTCCAAGGGAGTTATTGGCTGTGGATAACAAATCCCTGGGGCTCCTTTGGCTGCAGCTGTGCCCAAAGCAGTGCTGTCCCCCTGGCCATCAGAGGTGGGGACACACAGATGCTCTGTGGGGACAGCACATGACACACTGAATCCTTGTGGTGTCATTCACCAGCACGGCCTCTAAACATCCTGTATATTTCCACATTTTTCACATTCAAGGATTTTTCTGTCCTCCCCTGTACCTCTCTGCCACCCCTCAAGAAGTGGAAGGAGTGCTTGGTGCAGGGCAGGAGCTGTGTGCACTCTGACAGTGCTGCTCTGCTCTGCACATCTGTTTTGTTTCACTTTTGATGTGGCAAATTACCAATGAGTTTGCAATTCACCTCAGAGCAATGGGAGCAGCCTCTGTCCTCATCTCAGTAAAGTATTTTGGGGAAAACACAGCAAAGGACATGGTATTAAATAAACATTAATTTAAGCGAGAGGAAGAAGCTGATAAGGTCATTTCTTTCAAATTACATAAAGTCCTTTCTAGAATGTTTCCTGTTCCCAGTATAATTTTTCAAAATGTTCAATGCTAATTTGACTATTCCAAACCATCTTTTGTTCTTTGTATTCAGAAGGAATTTCAGAGAAATTCAGGGGTTATGCAAACATTCAGGAGCAGAAGATACTCTTTATTAGCATTGTGCCAGATATTGCAGGAAGCCAGAATGAGAAATTTAGGAGAGCCATGGAAATGAGAATTGCTCTAATTCAATAAGAGATTCATTGGCTTGCTAATTAGATTTGATCACTTGAGTATTTTATATTGTAGCTGTGTAAATGTCTTTTAAATACCTACCACATCTGACACGGGAACTTCAAAAGCATTATAAAAACAGTAGAATAAATTTGTAGGAAAAGGTAAAGAAAAATAAATATCTTAGTTCTTTCATGTCTCAGCAAATAATTCCCACTCTGAGATGTCATTTTATTTAATTTTACAACACTCAAAACCACTTTAAAATAACATCTGTAATAAATATTCAAAAATAACTCAGAGGATATTTTACTGTTACAGTTTGCAGTAATGTCTGAGTAACATCATACAAATTGCATTATAAATCATTTCACCAGCACCAAAACAGAGAATTACATTTCACATAATTCACTGAAGCACATGGAATTTTGACTACAAAGGATTTTTTTCTCACACTTCTTATAGAGCTGATTTGGTATGCTTTAACTTGTAAAATGACTCCGTTACATGGTCCCAACATAAGGCAACATGGAAAATACCTGAAACCAATGTGGGAGCAGCTAAGAATCACAAAATTGTACTAGTTAGTCACAGAATTTCTACTGCTCAGTCTATTGAGGATTTTGAGCCTTATTTAATTCTGATAACAAGCAAGATCTGACAAGTAAGGTCTTAGCCCAAGATTCAGAAACTGTTTCATGTGACCTTGGACAAGTTTCCTGGCTCAGTTCTCCATTCACAACATGGCATTAAAATACTCCCTTCTATCTCCAAAGTCTGTCAGCTCTCAGGAGCTCCCTGCCACTATTTTTTCATAAAAGAAATGGTACTTTGGGACTAAGAGTAGAGCTGAGCTTGGTCAGAGTGAATGTGCAATCTTAAACACAGGACACACTGATAAAATTGTTCTGGTGTTTAACAGAGGTAGGTGAATGATGCCCTTTGTGCTGCTGGAGAATGTATAAGGGACTTGCCCAGTGACAGAGGGTGCCTGACAGCTCCTGAGTCACAGTCCTGAGCTGCAGAGTGCTGAGGGCCTCCAGAAACGCATGATCCAACAGAAATGTAGTGGAGCTGTCACCACATTCAAGCCTCTGTTCAGCACAGCAGTCAGGGGGAAATTCCTTCAGTAACTTCAGTGGGCACTGAAGAGGAAAAACTGGATTGCTTGGCACCCAAAATGGAATTCATGTGTCCTGCATGTTCAGGTTACTCAGCAGTTTCAGCACAAGATAAACATTCTAGCATAAAGCATGTGCACAAACTTCATGAAAAAGAAGCATCATCAAAACTGCAAAGTAAAAACTGGAAAATACATCAGATACATCTCCTGCACTGCAGAGCTGAAGAAGCTGCTAGTAATAAGCTGAAGCAGAAAAGTATGTAGACTGATTATTGAGAGATTGGGACTGTCTCCAGCAGTTAGAACATCTGGAAAACAGCTGTATCTCTTTCTCTTGCAGTGCATTCACCACTGCACTGGAGAACTTCAGCATCACAGCCACTACTGTCTGCTGGCTTGCAGGATCCTGGAATGGTTTGGGCTGGAAAGGATGTGAAATATCATTAGTTCCAACCACCAGGCCCCTGCCCAGAGTCCCTTTCCAGCTCTCCTGGAGCCCCTTTAGGTGCTGGGAGGGGCTTTAAGGTCTCCCCAGAGCCTTTTCTTCTCCAGGCTGAACAGCTCCAGTTCTCTCAGTCCATCTCCAGAGCAGAGGGGCTGAGTCCTCTGAGAATCTCCATGGTCTCACTCCAACAGGTCCCTGTCCTTCTAAGAGCTCTCAGGAGAAACCAAAATCTGGCCTGCAATGTCACTTTGCTGAGACAGCAGAAAGGAGAAAGGAAAGCAAGAGATCTGCCTTGCTCTAAGCAACAAATGGAGATGTCTGATGAGCTGCCAGCTGAAATTATTCTGGAAATGCAAACACTGCAATGCACTCTCTTCTAAGGACACAAGGGTTTCCTAATTGACAACACCTGGAATGTTTTACTGATTTACCAGAGTCTTTGTGTTTTACAGCCATCCATGAGGAAAAAGGCTTACAGCAGCTGACAAGACCCTCAGCCTTGCACTCTTATTGCCCCTGGTGACCAGATGGACCAAATAATCCAGGCTATCAGGCTCTGCAGGGCTCTGTGGCTGCAAAGGCACCTGTTGCTCACAGAGCCTGCTCCCGCTGCCGTTTCAGACCCACCACTCTTGCTGCCAGCAGGAACACGGCCCCAGTGAGCACTTCTGCCACAAAGGAGATCCAGACCAGAGCCAGGGACCAGCCAAACCTGATGTCGATTTCCACCAGGAGATCCTTGCTCCTCAGCAGGCAAACAGCTTCTTGGAAGGCAGCAGCTGAATATGCAATATAGACACTGATCCCTGTCAGGGTAACGAGAGCTGAAAGGAGAAACATGTTCAGCTACTTAGCAGCCACTGAGGAAATTAAAAACAATCAATTGGATATGCCCTGGGGCCTCTTTGCCACTCCTTCCTATTCTAGCCAGGCCAGATTTACAGATTATCTTTGAAATCTAGCTGAGGTTGGTTTCTTGGGCAATGAGGGCGAGATGGAAGTAAAGGCAGGGTTATCTGTGTCCACTGAGAAATGTGTGTTCTCACTGTTAAAGACTGAACCACAACATCTGGCAGCAAGCCTCCCTCAATAAACATGTATTTTACAGATGTCCAATGCATGTGCAGCTCTGTTTTCAGAACTGGATTGTAATGTTGCCTGATTCCTCATGGCTGAGCACCATGGACAGTTGTCTCCCTGTGTGCAAGAAAGCCCACAAAGACCCAGATTCTTGCATTTCAGGTCACTGAATTGAGGCTGTTCCCTGACTATTGTCAGTTTTGAGTGTCTAATGTAAATTTGTTGGTCTCCACTATCACCTCCCACCAAGTGTTGTGCTGCCATGACTACCCATCACTGCCAAATACCTGAGTCAAAAACATCTCTGGGACAGACTAGAGATAAATTAATAAGGGTACTCAAACAAGGAGCCAGATGTTTTCAGAATGAAAAGACTGCTCAAAAGGTGGCAAATGTAGGGAATGGCACATCTGGAAGAGGTACCTGAGCCTGGCATCCCTGTCAGTCAAAGGACAGGTACTGATGGAAATCACCCTTTACTGGATCAGCAGCAGAGAAGAGGCAGTAACAAGGCCCTGGATAAAAGGACTGCAGCTCAGGGAAAGTAAATACTGGAACACTTTTAGGACAAAATAGTGGATTTGATTTGAGAGAGAAAATTTTGCTATAAAATTACAGTAAGTCCTGATGAGCTGCCTTTTTGCCAGAAATATATGTTTGATTAGAGGCAAGCCAAGACAGAAGAGTGTTGGGTTATCCATCAGTCCAAATTCATACTGATATTCCTGATTTGAACCATCATCTGATGCCTGTACCTTATTCTAGTCCTCTGCAAGGAGAGGGAAAAAATTGCTTCTTACCTTTTGTCAGCAGAAATGGAAAAGACTGATTTGTTGACATTTTCAACAAGGTGCACTGAATTCTGTGCAAATTCTCTTGGGGAAAAAATAGGGGGAAAAAAAAGGGGAAACCTATAGGATGTCCTGACATGTGGAACATATCAGTTCTGAGGGTTTAAAATCCCCACATTTTTGGAATGGCATCTCCAAATGTCTCTTTCTGCTAAGACAGAACTGCCTAACTAACACTCAACTTTGTGAATTTGAGTGTCCTACAAAATGGTTCTGTTTCGTAGGACACTCAAATTCACAAAGTTGAACTTTGTGTCCAGGCAGAGCAGGATGTGGGGCTGGTCCCAGCCAAAGGCCACCCCAGAGTCTGTCCATGTTCTCCTGGGACACTGCAGCAGAATCTCCTCCTCAGGCACCCTCTCCTGGCACTGCCTCTGTGTTTCCTTTCCCTCTTTGCAGCCCCGAGCTCAGAAAGGGCCCTGCTCCACTCCCCAGGGGGATAATCATGCTTGGCACTTCACAGCCTTTCATCTTTCACTCAATATCTATCTGGAGCAGTTTTCCACCAGCCTTTTCAGTGAATACAGCTTTCTGCTGCTCTGAAATTAGAACTTGCTCTTCTTTTTAGGAGACAATCACAATGGGGCATGGTTGGTCTGTGTTAGAGCATTTCAGAATAAAAAGCTCAGTCAAGGCTTTGAGGCAGCAGCATTTGCTTCCAGCAATCTCTTAGCATTTTCTTCTTAAAAATAGGACTGTGTGAGCAGTTGATGAGAGCCAATTCTGAGGATCCCCTTTTCTGTTGGGAAAAATCTCTGGTTTAAGTTACACTGTGAAACAGCACTGAAAATCTGCTTGCAACAGAAGATGCAGATTTAAACAGAGTTTTCCTACTTTGACAGAATGTTTTTAGCTTTTTTAATTCATAAATTGCTTTCTAAAACACAGTGGGTTTGGATACATCAGCAAAGAAAAAAATAAAAAGAAGTGTAAAAGCATTTTACTAGCTTCAAATTGAAATGTTACACTCAAATTAAAATAACTTCTGGGGGTTTCCTTTTGTGACCCACAGTTTGGGGACACCACTCTAGATCAAAACTAGCAGTGAGGCTAAGCCAGGAATGCCTAAAATGTCTCTTTTCAGGAACCCAATGCAAATGCCTTCTTAAAAACATCAATTTTCTTAACAGCTGCAAAATCTGCAACCCTAAGATTTGGTAATTCCACAGTCACTTTTCCATCACCCCATTAGCCTGCCTGTAAAGGATTTGTGCCCCATGCTGAGAAGTTATTGAATCTTTGGTGTTAATGGGCACAGCATACATGGATTGTTCAAAGGGTGACTCACTCCCCAAGGAGGGATATTTGCCTTTCCTCTGTAGCTCCATTCCAGAGCCAGGACCCAGCAGACACCAGGGGAATGAACACCAGCATTATTCTGAAAGCAAAATTCTTGCTTTCATTCCCTGGGAAACAAAGTGATGTTTCCCAGATACCACCTCTTGTTATCTAAAAGAGTTAGGCCAGGAGTTTGATTTAGTACCTCCAAAAAGGAAAAGCAGTCCAGTCATTAGGAGCAGCAGGTAGGCCCTGGCAAGAATACTGATGAATCCAGTCATTCCTCCAAAAATCATCAGTATCAGGCTGAGGGGCATCAGGATGACAAATGTTCCATGCATGTCTGGAGAAAAATGAAGAATGTTAATATTGTAATATTTTATTATGGTGTCAGTGGGTGTACCAATAATCATTAAGTGCAGAGCCCCTGATCAGGATCAAAGCCTCATTCTGTGCTGCACAAACAAGAAATTGGACAAGGCCTTGGTTTTCAGTGTAAATCAGCAGGACAAACATATGGTATGGAGGAAAAGGTGACAGGCAGAACAAGCCCTCACAAGATCACAGCCTGTGTTTCAAACAGAGACCACAGATACAGAGGATTTTCTACACAGATACATATGAGCAATCAAACTGTCCTCAGCTCTTGAGCCAGCTGATATCAGGTGATGCACCCAGGTAGGCACCGGCAACCCTGAAGGAAAGCAGCCCTGTTATGTGAAAAACACTGTTCAGTGTGGGAGGTGAGATCCAGCCATGCTTTGATTAAAGCTTTCTCTCCTGTCACGTGTCCTCTGCTGCACTCATGTAGCAAATTGCTGACCTTTTCCTTTGTTGCAGCTGACCATCAACTAGAGGGAAATTTTCCCATCCAGCTCTGATTCTGTCTGTCAGTTTTCTACAGCAGCTTCACTAAGTGCATTAACCTATCCTGCTTGCTTCCTCCCATGCTAAATGTTTTACATTAGTCTTTCTTGATCCCTATAACATTTTAATAGCTGTGTAAACAGAGGGTTGCTATGTATTTTTTCATATCACCCTGTTTTTTTCCATCATAAACCATTATTGTGTCATTGCTTCCTCTGATGTAATCGATCTACAACATTCAACCCAACCTTATTTTAGAATAATAACCAAAAAAAAGTAATTCCAGTATCATTTGTTGGTAAAGTGCGGAGTATCTGAGAAAAGAAAATGCAAAATCCATATTCTGAAGAGGTCTAGGCTTCATTGTCTCATTTAATTTCACAGAGGAGCAATACACCATTAGCTTAGGAAAAGGAATCACTTAAGAGCTCACAGTTGGTGTGTGATCCAATGATCAATTTTNCCAAAAAAAAAGTGGAAAACAACAAAGCTTTGAGAGGTGACAATTTTTGGGGGTTTTTTCCTGCTTCTGGTATTATATTTTCATATTCAGTGCCACATATGCTGATATCAGGACCAGCTGATGCTCAGAAATCATGAATTCAACATTCTGCACTGAAGAGAGCATTTTCCCTCTGATTCTAAAGCTGAGGACACTCCCTGGGCCTTCCTTCAGCAAAACTGGCCATGGCTGCTGTTCCTGGCCAGCAAACATCTAAAACAATTCTCAGTGCTAACAGCCAGATCAATCTTCAGCTCACTGGGAACAAAGCAGCATGTCAAAACTGCCTGCAAATCTTAGCTGAACTCCAAATGAGAAATAGCCATGGAACTTA
>WBNQ01090260.1:27228-43473 GCA_013401375.1 Spizella passerina
ACAAACAAGAAATTGGACAAGGCCTTGGGTTTTCAGTGTAAATCAGCAGGACAAACATATGGTATGGAGGAAAAGGTGACAGGCAGAACAAGCCCTCACAAGATCACAGCTTGTGTTTCAAACAGAGACCACAGATACAGAGGATTTGTCTACACAGATACATATGAGCAATCAAACTGTCCTCAGCTCTTGAGCCAGCTGATATCAGGTGATGCACCCAGGTAGGCACTGGCAACCCTAAAGGAAAGCAGCCCTGTTATGTGAAAAACACTCTTCAGTGTGGGAGGTGAGATCCAGCCATGCTTTGATTAAAGCTTTCTCTCCTGTCACGTGTCCTCTGCTGCACTCATGTAGCAAATTGCTGACCTTTTCCTTTGTTGCAGCTGACCATCAACTAGAGGGAAATTTTCCCATCCAGCTCTGATTCTGTCTGTCAGTTTTCTACAGCAGCTTCACTAAGTGCATTAACCTATCCTGCTTGCTTCCTCCCATGCTAAATGTTTTACATTAGTCTTTCTTGATCCCTATAACATTTTAATAGCTGTGTAAACAGAGGGTTGCTATGTATTTTTTCATATCACCCTGTTTTTTTCCATCATAAACCATTATTGTGTCATTGCTTCCTCTGATGTAATCGATCTACAACATTCAACCCAACCTTATTTTAGAATAATAACCAAAAAAAAGTAATTCCAGTATCATTTGTTGGTAAAGTGCGGAGTATCTGAGAAAAGAAAATGCAAAATCCATATTCTGAAGAGGTCTAGGCTTCATTGTCTCATTTAATTTCACAGAGGAGCAATACACCATTAGCTTAGGAAAAGGAATCACTTAAGAGCTCACAGTTGGTGTGTGATCCAATGATCAATTTTTTCAAGTCATTGTGGCTGCCCATGGAATTGGAGCTGCTGCATCTGCCCCTGCCTGAGGATCCAGCTCATCCTCAACAGCAGCTTTACAAAGATCAGACACAGCTGTGTGCATGTCTCCGTTCAGTTCCAGAAGCCTGGAAGGTTAGGAAGGGTCTGCATGGCATCAAGGCAGACACTACTGATGTTTGTACTTGAGTAGAATGTGCTTTCCAGAGATTGTTTTGTGTAGCACAGAACGTGCTAACAAAAAAACAAAACCAAAAAAAAAGTGGAAAACAACAAAGCTTTGAGAGGTGACAATTTTTGGGGGTTTTTTCCTGCTTCTGGTATTATATTTTCATATTCAGTGCCACATATGCTGATATCAGGACCAGCTGATGCTCAGAAATCATGAATTCAACATTCTGCACTGAAGAGAGCATTTTCCCTCTGATTCTAAAGCTGAGGACACTCCCTGGGCCTTCCTTCAGCAAAACTGGCCATGGCTGCTGTTCCTGGCCAGCAAACATCTAAAACAATTCTCAGTGCTAACAGCCAGATCAATCTTCAGCTCACTGGGAACAAAGCAGCATGTCAAAACTGCCTGCAAATCTTAGCTGAACTCCAAATGAGAAATAGCCATGGAACTTAAAGAAATAGCCATGGAACTTAGAAAATAGAGAAATAGCCATGGAACTTAAAAAAATAGCCATGGAACTTAGCTCAGGAGCTTCTTGTGGTTAGAGGTGGTTGGGGATGTGATGAGACACAGTGTGACAGAGCAGAGATTGGGCACCCAAATTCCAGAGAGGCAGCAGCAACAGGAGTGTGCTCCTCAGCCACATCTGAGCTTGCTGAGGGTTATTTGGTCTCATTTTTGATCACCATTCTGACATCCATGTGTCACCTTAGCTTTGGTCTTGCAGTAAAAGGTGAAAAAGCATTTGGAGGATGCAATTAACATTTGGAAAGTATGGATGTAAGAGTGGTGCAAGTCTGTCCTCAGAGCTGGCCTTGCTGAGAGAGAACAAACACAACCAAGTTCATGGCTGGCTCTCTGCCTTGTGATGTCCCTCACCAGCCCAAGTCCCTGCTGACAAACTCCACCTCAGGACAGCAGCACTAATTTGCCATTTCTTTGACTTTTCTTGTCGTGGTGTGATTCCAGCTGCTGCAAGCTGAGCCAGGACACGCGGGTGAGGAAAACACACTCTGAATGGAACTTTGTGTAGGAAAGGAAAAGGAAAACCATACCAGAGCATCCTTGGGAGCTTCCTAGATTACATTAATCATCTGTGGCAGTTGCAATATCAGAATAACTCTGATTTTTGTGCCCTCCTCAGTGAAAATATAGGGTTTAGGGATAGCTCAGCTGAAACCCACAAACCCCACTGTGACAGAGTGACAGAGCCTTACTTTTCCTACCCACAGCTGGGATCACACTCCTCATTAATCACTGGCAGCTTTTTAGAAATCAAATATTTAGTGAACTCTATTTGCTTAAATAGTACTTTTATAATCTCCAGTGTTCTAGTTCAATATCTACTACTCATTTGTACTATGAAATCTGAAACTGCCTGGGAAACTTATTCTAAAATGCTGCCATGGAAACCACTCAGGAATCTGAATTCATGCCATCTGGCATATGATATTATGCCATTATATCCCTTGATTAGAGGAACAGAATTAGTTTATAGAAGAAAATGACTTAAAATATCTTTACTGTGTTTCTGTCTTCAATAATCATCTGTGAAAGAAGTTAAAACATTCATTTTGCAGTCATCTTAGTGCTTTTTTAGTTTCTGTTGAAATACAAATTGATGCATTATGTATTAAACATATAAGTGTCTTCATATTGATGAAATTGCGCTAGTATTGGGAAAAAAAACCCCACCCTAAGCATTTTACACAAGAAGAGGCATGTGCACTTTCTTGTAAAACAGAATTCAGTTTCCCACATTTATTTCTCAACACCTGAGTCCCCTGTTAGCCCAACATGAAAGATCCAATGGTTTAATCTTGGAAATACCGAAACAAACTCATAAACTTTTCAGAAACGCTCTCTTTTTCTAAAGCAAAAAAGAATCAAATTGCTTAATCGTGGTTACTGAAGTTTTATGTTAGCCAGCCAAGGCTCTTTTACTAGAGCTCTGGCCAAATATCTGCAAGAATAACATCTGCAGTGTGTGTCCAGAACTGAGAATTTGGCAGGCATCTCTAAATTCCCACCCAACACAGTTGTTGAGGAGTTGTTTGTGAGGGAAATCTGTGGAATGAAATAGAAACACTGAGAGGGTCAGAAGTAACCAAATGCAAGCCCAGCAGTTTTGTTAATCATCTCCTGTTAACATCCTGCAGCTTAATTGCTTCAAACTAACTTTGGATTTGTTTGCACAGCTTACAATAGCAAATAGAGCCTAGAAATCTGTAATATCACCTCATCAGAAATACTCCAAATGGCAGTGGCTCAGAAGAGCTTAATTAAGGGCCTGTTTGTGTTACCCAGCAGTAACTAAAGAGCTAGTTAGGAAGACAAAAGCCTCCAGCTGAAACAGACTCATGGCAGTTGCTAAAAACAAAGGGGCTGCTCCAGAAGGACTTGGCAAAGCCAGGAATAAAAAGTGAACACAGAAAGTCTGACCTGCTTGCTAGGAAAAAGCAAGGAGACAACTTGGGAAACCAATGAACAACTGAGAGAACTTGTCTGTGGCTAAATGTGAGTCTTCTTGGCTTGGGCCACAGGGGCAGGAAGGCCTGGATCCCCTCCTGTTCAATGGAGAAAAGGTGATGGAGGAGGATTGCTCACAGAGTTAGGGGCCTCCAGGGTGATTAGCCAGTGTGTTACATGTTTTGGCTTCCTGCTTTTCTCAAAAAATCTCTGAGCTGAACGGGAAGACCAATTGCAGGCAGCAGAAATAAAATGCTGCTAGAGCTGGAGCAGGTGGCACTGACAAAACCTGCAGGAGCAGGAATGGGTGGAATGATGGATGTGAGCAATGCACCATGGCTCACATTCTGCTGCTGGGGTACCAATGAATCTGAAAATGAGAATATTCATCAGAACTTGTCACTGGTTAGGCCTCAGCTGCAGTTATCTCAGATTTCTGTATATATTTACTGTTATATCTGCAGTAAGTTCTGAAGCAGATGTCCTCTGGCCCCTCTCTGAAGGAACAGTGCACTGTTGCTCAGAAACAGGTACACACCTACCAGACCAATTAAACCAGAATTTCTGTGTGCATCATCTGGATCTCATTTCACTTGGCCTCTGAAATGGCTCCTGCTCCAGCCCCAGCTGTTTCCTTCTGGTAGCTTAAAACCAAAAGAGAATTTGCAAAGAATTGTAAATCCCTCAGGAAAAAAAAGCCACAGTGGCCAAAGAAAAGAGCATTTCTTCCAACATTATAAACTGCAACTCAGTAAATCTGGAGCAGGGTGAAGTGTGAAAGCAGCTGGTGCATGACTGTTACAGGGTCCACATGCTGTGAGGAAATCCAGACAAGTTTATCTCTACTATTAAACCCATTTTGTTGAGGAAGAAACCAAGGCAGCTGTTCCATTAAAACAACTGAGGTATCAGAGCTGCCCCTGCTGCAAAGATCATTTCCCTGCAGGAAGCACGAACCTGAGTGCAGCCTCATGCTTCCAGTTACATTCGTGTCTAAAACAGAAAAAATAAAAATACTCTGGGGAGAATATTTTAAGCAGTTGTGCATGGGCAGCTGCACGCTCCTGCCTTGATTTTAGAACAGAAAAACAATATGAGTGGAAACCACATTCATTAAATACTCATTTCTGGATGGGTCAGGAATAGAGGAGAGCACTAAAAATGGACCTGCAAAAGGAAATCAATCACTGGCCATGTTGTTCAAATCTCTGACAAAAAATCAGGATTGCCAGAGATTTAATCTTACCTTGTAGGTACCTAATGCAGATGGTTTGTGTGTCACACAGACAGTAAGAAAGAACAGAGCTGTTCCTCTCACATTATTGTTTAAAACTGCAGCCCCAGCTCTGCAGCGCTGGTGGGACCCTGCAGCAGCTCAAGTGCAAAGCTGAGATTCAAGAGAAATTGTCTGGCTTTGAATAGAAATATTTACAATATTTTTCATTTTGCAAGGGTTACACTGGTGCTGCATTCAGCTAAATCTGCACTGGCATTTATTTATATTATTAATAACATAGACTTTGGTAAATGGAAAATATTTATATGATAAAAATGTCTAAGAGCAACTTTTCACCAGTGTAACAACTTGAGGCTTCTTGCTTGGGTTTTTCTTTTCTTTTAAGAAATTATTTTTGAAAGCTCGACTCTTGGGGAAAAGGTTTCAGCTGATTAAGCAGTGCCATTCCTTCTACTCTGTGTGTGATCCTCAACATCTAGATCTGATTTTGGATCTTACATTTCTGCTACTGGAAAATGGTGAAGCTGCTCAGAGCTCGATGCAGCTGCCTTTGAAGTCAGTGACACCCTTCTTTTGTCATTTAGAGAGAGAGATAGATTCAGCTCACCATGAAAAATCTTGCTCTTGCTGCTTTGTCTGCCATAGCTGGCACAGGAGAACACATGGCTAGGCAAAATAACAGAGGTGTCTTTGCTGACAAATTTAAATTCTAAGGGGAATTTTCAGAGAGCCATCTTTAATCCTAGTAGTCACCAAGACACTCTGATAACTGTCTGAATTACAGAAAGTGATAGTTTCATTTTATTCCTGTTTGGGCCAGGGAAAAGTGTGCATCTCCAATGAAAAATAATTTTATTAATGCAGAACTTTCAGAAAAGTTAGTTGTAGGCAGTCAGGTGGTATTTTTCTTTAGGCAGTGGCTGATGTTTTAAACAAATAACCAGGCCATAGTGTAATCTGTAATAAGGAAATATTTATCCATGGTGGGTTTGAGGGGAGGGAGGGTATACACTGCATGTTCAGCTGGGGGGACTGGTAAGAGAAGAAAGGGAAGGTCAATGAAGAGGAGAGAGTGTTTGTGTCCAATGCATCAGAGGAGCAGCTCAAGGGCACTCCTGCAATGTGAAAATACACCACAGTCCCAGGCTCAGCCAGCCCTGGGTTGATTGCCTGGGAAATATTGCTGCTAGCACAGGGGTTTAACTCATGCACCCAATTATTTTAATTTGCCAGGAGCTCATTTGAAGTACACAATGAGGCTAAAAGGAATCTGCTGGGATGAATAGGGGAGATATTGGAAATGTGGAGGAAGGGTCCATGGAGGCTTTTCATTCTCTAATGAAGGGTTTGTCTTCTAGCAGTGGCCAGCACTTCTGTTTCCACTTAGGCCCAGCTCTTTGCACTCACAGACAGACTTTCTCCAACCTCTTTGCACTTGTGTCTAGCTCAGACATATCAGGAAGAGCATTCAGACTCTGGAGAATGAGGGATGTGACCAATGTGTGACTTGAGTGCCTACTTTAGGAGACAGTCCTTTAAAGTCTTTTTAGGAATAATCAGAAAGAAACAGGTTTGATGTTGCCAGAGCTCATGAGGTTCAGTGCCAATCAAACAGTGAGAAATATGAGTGTACAGCTAGATGGAATGAGTTTAATCCCATGTGGCTGTGCCTCACAGACACCTTCATAGACCCACAGAGAGAAAAATGTCATTTTTGTGAAGTAACCAATTAAAGCTGTGCAATAAGCTTGTTGGCCACATATTAGAGCTGATGAAGAAACTGCTGTAACTACACTGCAATCCATGATCACAGAATTTCCCTCCAAAATTCTTGTTAAAATGTGTTGTAGATGAAGATGGTTTGCCATGATCTGCCTAAATATGATTCAGTGGCCACAGTCAGAAATGTATGAGAGAGAAGAGTAAAGCTGATGTGGAAGGTACTATCTCAGGCCCTGATGAATCTAGATGTCACTTAGAAATATCTGTATTTCCTAGAAGAAAGAAACACTTACATGGTCCTTTCTATGTTCAGCTGCTATTGCTGAGGATCTGTAGCCTCACCACACTGAAATTGCATTGAAGCTGAGCAAAAAAAATCGAAAAGTTAACTCAGTAGGGCGTTCCAATCAAACATAGCAGGTTCTTTCAATTGAAGTATCTTTGATTTTCTTCTCTCATCACTTTTAGGCAGACTATGTCTGTTTATAATAAAATATGCAAGTGTCTTTGCAGTCCAGAAGTGTTTTTCCAGGAGCATAAAAATAGTACTTGATGTAAAAACAGGAGAAAAAATTCTCCAAGGCCCCAAAGAGTCTGTAAACATCATCATTAATACAATTTTTATTCATATCCACTATTTTCTTACACTTCATGACTCACCAAGAGCCATCTTTTGTTTCCAAGCCAACATCATTTGTATAACCAAAAGAGCACTGCTTTTTGGGTTTGTTTTGCTACTTAACTGAAGAGCTGCAATCTCTCACCTGAGAAAAATAACCTTTTGCAAATACACACACAATTTTTGAAAAGCAAATGGTTTCATCCTGAAATGTTGGACCAACATTACAGTGGAGGTGCTGACACTTAAAGCATGATCAGGCAGGCTCAGTTAATGCTGACCCCTCACAGGCTTGAGTGATGCAGTGGAGCAATCACCTCCACTGATTTCAGAATCATTGAGCAGCTACAGCCCTCTGCTTGGGGCATGGAAGATTAAAAAATTGGCCCTTCCTATTTGAGAGCACAGAGAGACATGCTGGGCTGTAAGCCCTGACCCTGCTGATGTTTTAAATGCTGGGCTGTCAGTCCTGACACTGCTGCTGTGTTTATTTGGCTGCTTCAGGAGCTCACTGGGTTCTGGGTCCTACTGGATCTTCCCAGGACAGCTGTGACACAGCCCCAGCACCTCCTGTGTGCTGCACCACCAGATGCTGCTCCAACAAACCTTAACATTTAAAAACCCCTTAAGCCCCTCTGGAGCCCAGAGAATGGCTGGATTTGAAGGAAAGAGTTTTATTTTAAGAAACAAAATACAAATGGATGTATTCTGCAGAGTCAGGGAGAAGGAGTGAGTAAATAAAAAAATTGTAAATAGCAAGCCCATACACAAGGGGGTGTGAGGAAAGGATTGTGCCAAGTTTATGATGCAAAGATGGTAAATCATCCTCTTGGAGATGCCTGTAAGTGTTTGAAAATGTTCAATTTGGAATTTTTGAAAACATTCTGGCATTGACAAATGAATCTAAAGAAAAAGAGGAAAATGTATTAGAAGCCTAGTGTTTTTGAACACAATGTTCTTCAAAGACTTTGAACTCTGCTTTTGGTCATTGATTTATTTTCTTAAATTCTCCCATACTTAAGTCTTTCATCAGTGCCAGGAATCCCACTGAAGTGCTAGAAAAGTAGGTGTGTTAAAGATTAGTTTAAATGTGTTCTTAAGCATTTTCAGTGATCAGACTCCTTGGAGGTGATTGTCAACACTTTTGCCTTTTATTTTTAGCAATTGTGTACCTTCCTGTGCCATTCCAGTCAGAGGTTTAGCTCCTGTGGAAGAAATTAGCTGAACTTGTCACCAAATAGAAGGTTATTTCAACAGTAAACACACTTAAAGACCACAGACAGCGACAGATATTGTACAGAAGCAGAGTCAAAACACTTTCTCAGTGAATTCCCCTTCTGAATCAGAAATGAGTCCTTGTAAGTGGCCAGGGAGGGAGGGAAGGATGGATGGAAATATAAAATAATATAAAAGCTACTCACACAAAAGCTGTCTGTGTGACTCGGTGATGTTCGCATTCTCGTGCCAGAAGGGGTTTATCAAAGGGTAACATTCACTCCTCACTAGTAGAAAAAGGGGGGAAATTACACCATGATATCAGTTTGCTGTATCTATATTTGATTTTTTGCATGTACATGTAATCATTATAATACTACTGCTCCTAACCCAGCCACTCCTAGGTAGAGAAGGAAATGAGAGGAGTTTTAGCATGCAGCATCAGCTGCTCCCACGGGGCCTGATCACTGGAGTCAACAGGGAAACATCTGCTCATTGCAACAGGGCTCAGTGCACAGCAAAGGGAGAATTCCTGCAACCTGCTCCTTCTCTCTGCTCCTCTGGAAACATCCTTTCTTGCCTATGAAAAACATTACTTACTCCTGGCTTCTAAGAGTGGAATCAAAACCAAAAGTTAAATGCCTAGCAAATAAAATAACTACATGAGGAAAATCCTACATATTGATCTATAGGATTATAATAATTCTATAGGATGATACATAATAATACTTATATTTAAATTAACTGTATTGTTTATGTAAATAAACTAGATAGTGTTTATAATTTTTATTTGTTGCATTATTATTTATAATTTTAATGGCTTTAGCCCAGAACTTTCGCCCCTTAATTTCCTGAGCCAAATGAAAAGACATCTCCTTCCTTCTAAATGGTTAACGTTTATTAGATTATCTTGAATTAAAAGTTAATGTAAAATCAGGTTACAGTAGCAGAAAATTCGCTCTCCCCATGTCTCCTTGGGCAAGCGACACGGGAGGTACTGGCAAGGCACTGCCCACGGGTGCGGGCACGGCCGGGGAGCGCCCGTCCTTGAACCAGGCAGAGCCGGAGCTCCGCGGGCAGCGGGCACTGCCCCGGGCCGGACCCTGCAGCCGGGCGGGCACCGCATCCCCATCCCGCATGCTGCATCCCCACATCTCCATCCCCATCCCGCATCCTCGCAGCCTCATCCTTCATCCCCATCCCGCATCCCCATACCACATCCCCATCCCCGCATCCCCACAGCCGAACCCCTGCAGATGGACCCCGAACCGAGACCCTTGCAGCTGCCTCCCCGCAGCCTGATCCTCAGCCGGACTCCCGCATGCCCGCAGCCGGACTCCGCAGCCGCACGGAGCCCGTATCCCTGCACGCCGAGCCCGAAGGGGGACAGACCCCGCACTCCCGCACGCAGAATCCGCAACAGGACGGATCCCGCATCCCCGCACGCCGAGCCCGCAGCCGGACGGATCCCGCATCCCCGCAAGCCGAGCCCGCATGCGGAGCGCTGCGCTGCCCGGTCCCGCTGCCCCGCGCACTCACCGCGGCAGGTCCGCCAGAGCCCCGAGTGCGAGCTGAGCGCGTCCGTGCCGTTCTGGGACGCCTCCAGCTTGGAGGCATCGATGATGTACCAGAAGTCGGTGGCGATGGCCACCACGAGGAAGATGAAGCTCGAAAGTCCCACCAGGGCCACGAAGAGGGAGAGCGCGCCCAAGTTAACCCTCATGGTGCCGCCGCCGCCGCGCCCCGCCCGGCCCCGCGGCCGCGCAGGTAGCGCGCCCCGAGCCCCGCCCCGGCTGCTCCGCGCCCCGCGGGCTATTGTAGTAGTACTATAATGATTATATGTACCGGGAGCGGGCACCCCGCGGGAGGAACGGGCACGCGGGGCGCGGAACGGGCACCCCGCGGGCGAAACGGGCACCCGGGGGGCGGAACGGGCACCCTGCAGCGGAACGGGCACTCCGAGGGAGGAACGAGCACCCCACGGGCGGAACGGGCACCCCGAGGGCAGAATGGGCACCCCACGGGCGGAACGGGCACCCCGGGGGCAGAATGGGCACCCCACGGGCGGAACGGGCACCCCTGGATGGAACGGGCACCCCAAGAGCGGACCGGGCACCCCGCGGGAGGAACGGGCACCCTGCGGGAGGAACGGACACCCCAAGAGCGGAACGGGTACCCCGAGGGCACAACGGGCACCCTGCAGCGGAACGGGCACCCCGGAGGCGGAACGGGCACCCTGCGGGAGGAACGGGCACCCCAAGAGCGGACCGGGCACCCCGCGGCCGCCGCCGGCCCGGCCCGGCCCGCACAGACCCCGCCGCCCCCCGGCCGCCAGCCCCGGCCCCGGGCCAGCCCCGCAGCAGCTCCGTGCGCGGAGCGAGCGATCGGGCAGCCAGCGCTGCGCACGGAGAGGGACAGAGTGAGTGGCAAAGCACAGGCATGGGCATGCCCATCGCTCCGGCAGCCTCGGGATGGGCTCACCTCGAGGGGAGAAAGCTCCTGCGTTCCAAATTCCCCCCCGTGTCTGTGAGGGGAGGAGGAAGCAGAGCCGAGGTTTGGGGAACAGAAACAGAGTTTGTGTTCCTGCTTTCTGGCAACATTTCTGGTATATTTACAAGAGATTCCCTCTTGTTCTGTGCCTTCCAGCTGCCGACCTCAAAAGGCCAGTTCTAACCTAATTTGAAACGGGGTCTGAGAGAAGGCAGTAGTGTGGCATTTACTAGCTGGTGCAGTGATGTCTGTACCCTGCTCGGGATCGTTTTCCTGTTAGAATGTCACCGATGTAGGGAAGAACATAAGCTCCCTCTCCAGAAGTTACTGAGGTGTTCATGTGTGAGCCCTAAAGCCACACTTCACCCAGCCTCCTGCTCATCTTCAGCCCGCTGAAATCTGTTGGCTAACAAAGTGTATTTCAGTAGTAGAACCTTGTTTTCAAGCCCACAGAGGATTTACTCTGGTGTTTTATCGTGTCTCTTCACTGGCATAAAGATACTGTGCAGGTAGGGTCAATGGGGCATCTTGTTTTTTTCCTTGTAATTCACTTCAGGCCTTCCAGGGAATTGCTAAGTAACTCTGAGTAATTAAAAAAGTCATTCTCATTTATTTTCTGGCATGGACACTGGGCAGAATGTGTGACATCATTACCCATCCATGGCAACAAGCTATCGTGAACCAGTAGGGCTTCAGCAGTAGGATCAGTTAAAAGGAACATTCTCCTTGAGAGAGAGTGTTTAAATAAACACGGTAATCATCAACACTACAGACCACATTTTGCTCTGCAAAACTACTGGAAGGTGTGTATGGCTGGGAAATAATAGTCTCTATATTTAGGAATACACTGTTAAGCAGCCACAGCACCATTCTGAGCTCTTGCCATCTATTTCTCACATCTCCAAGTTGTATCTGTAATCTGTGAAAATGCCTCTGTAGTTCCACAAGCCAGGCAGCTGCTACCTCCTTGTAATTGCAATGTTTGGGTGATACAAAGTTAATGAAGCAAAGTGAAATGTTTTGTTAGACTAACTAATGCAGTGAGACAAAATGAGCAGGCCTTGGGGCGCCACTCTTAACTGGGATCCCAAGCTTGTCTCTTTTTTTCCCAGCTATATCTGCAGAGTTGCTTGAAAGTTTAAATTAGCCCCACAAACACCATGTCTTAGAGGTTTTATCAGTTGTCTTCTCACAAATCTGAACGAGAGGCACTCATGCACCTGAATCATCACTCCCCTGCAATGATCTGCCACTGTCATCTCCCAATTAAATTCAAGGGAAAGCAAAGGGTGTAGAACTGGAGGAACATTTAACCCAGCTGGGTAGAAGCTGTTAATCAGGTATGAGATGCTTATCAGTGATGCTCTGTGTCTTGGAGAGGTTTTGTTCTAATCTTGGGGCCCACAAAGTTTGTACATGTGCTCATTTTTAGAAACATTATTAAATAATCTATTTTAGCCATCAAGATGTGTGAGGTCCTTGTAGACTCTGCCTAGACTAACTTTACAGCAAACCTAAGTAAGAACCTACTAAGCCCAGGTCCTTTTTTGACCAGACTGATGGCAAACATTTATATCAAGAGTAAATCAACTCTACATAAAGGTTTCATTTTCACATCACCATAATTTTTAGGCATTCATTCCCATGCTAGGGAACAAATAATTCCTGTAAAGTCAGAAAACTAAAAACATAGTTAACAAAACAATTTCAGGTATTCATAGAGAAATGTTTATAATGAAAGGAAAAAGCCAGTAGTGCAAATTAGTTTCTCTAGAAACTCAGTTTCAATTTCCTGAGGTCTTTGAATGTTAAATTAGGATCTTTAGCATTAAAGATTTACATTTTTAATCTAGGCTTAGCTCTATGGAGAAGGAACACTTTGCTTTGCGTAGACAAGGTGTTGGCTGCATCTGCCAAAGTCAATCTGCTGCTCAGAATAACAAATTCAGAATATGCTCTCAAAGTTGCAGTCAGTTATAGTCCCCAGAGTGTGATGCAGCAAAAGTATCATTCTCTTCCAGCCTGAGAATGGCAAAGCCTGTGTAAGTAACTTTTACCCTCTCTGCTCTGCTTGCAGGGTTGCCTGGGTGCTGGAGGATTCAGAGGGCACTGTGCTCTGGGAATCACCAGCTTTGCTTCCCAGGACCTTTCCTGGGTAAAATTCATCTCTAGGGCAGTTCCTTCTCAGCTGTTCTGAACCTGTGCTGTTCAGGTGCAGCAGAATCCCACTCAACTCCTCAACTTTCCCCAGTGTGTGTTTATTTCATAGCCTCTGCCCTGTCTGTATTTGTGAAGAGGTGACTGCATTACTAGAAGTAGATTATTTGTAAACTGAAGAAAGGAGGGATTCCCACAGTGTTTGCCCACCTGACTGTAGGAAAGCCAGCCAGTGCAAGTGTGCCAAAAACTATAATTAATTGGTGCCATGGCAACAAGCACAATCAACACACCTAATTTCATTCACAATCCTTTTCCAGGAAATATCACGTTTTTTCTCCTGTTTCTGTTGTTGTTGTTGTTGAATGAAGAATTAAATTCAAATGCAGTTTTACCATTCAGCCTTCCAGTAAAGCTAATGGGATTCTGGAGTTTATTGTTCTTTTAAACTCACCACAACTTCTTCCCCTGTGGCTCAAAAGAGAAAAGCTCTTAGACAATATACATTATTACAATTTTCAGATTCACTGCCCTTGGAAATTAGTGACTATTGCTGGTTGATCTGAGGTTTGGCTATTCCTTCTCAGATTTAATATTTTCATCATGCACTTGTACACATCCAGTTTTGAAGAGTCATAACCTGCAATGAATTTTAAAAAAGACTGAGCAGTCACAGTTTATCTCTGATGAGAGACTACAAGACACAGTGTCCTGACTCTTACTCATTATTACCTGATCTGCCAAAAGAACCCCATGGAGTGTCAGCACACGACACTGAATTCAAAGAGGATTGCAGAAGAGACATACTTGAAGCAAACAGCACAGCCAGCTCTTTGGTACTTGATCAATGGGTGAAACTGGCCCAAATCATCATTTCAAACAAACAATTAAACCTTAGTAAAGTTGTCTGGCACATGAGGTAAATTTAAACAAATTCCGAGGTCACACGGCTGTGAGGAAGACGGGAAATACAACTTAGGTGCATCCTTAAAAAAGAGGTGCATCTGGGGAATTGGCTGCCGAAGCCCTCTTGTGTGTGGTACAGAAACTGCAGCTGCCTAAACAATTTTCATTTTCGCCCACATTATAACATCTGTAGCCACAGATCTTCTGCAGCCACGAGATATTCCTGCTCTGCCCAAATATTGTGCATGTGTGAAATGAGGTATCAGAATTTCTTAGAAAAGCAATTGCAGCAGCTCCATTTCTCACATAATGTACCTTTGTGTTTAAAAGTCCCCATGTAATGCAGCTTTTTAGCTGCTCCTCTAATTATACTAAGCCTGTGTACCAGTAAGTGCTGCAGACTGGTGAGACTTTGTGACAAATAAAATCGGCTTTGCCTGCTTAGTACTCCAGAGCAGTGAGAACATGCCAGCAGAGAGAGACACTGCAGTAATAATTTATGTGGCAGTGTATCACCACGGGAAGTAAAATAATGTTCTGCTCTTTCACAGGAGACAGATAAAAGGAGGACAAATCTCCAAAGCATTTTTGTCAGATATTCATCCAATAAAATTCCCCACAGAAACTGCAATGAGATATGTGAATGGCTTCTGTATTCTCATTTTATTGCCACTCAAAACTCTTGAACTCTTGACTGTAAAAGAGAAGAAAGATTATTTCATTCTTTTAATAATTAGTTTATTAATGCTTAGCCTTTGTTGAGGAAGGCAGATGATAAGGAGACATCTAGAAATAGATATAGAATATAAATTACATTCCAAGGTTTTTTTAATCATTGATTAATACTTCCTACTACTCAAGAAAAATACAAGAATCATCTTTAGCAATTGACATTAGCATCAGAAATTAATATGTAAATGCCCACTTTTGAACAAAACCCTCCTGCTGATAGATAAAACAACTTCAGCAGCCCCGGCAGACTGGCAGAGGAGATGAACTAGAACACAGCTGGGAGTCTGGAGCACTCCTCTGTCTGTGATTTTGCACAGAGGGCTGGTCAGCATGTCCAGCTGCTGAGGTGTCCTGTGCCCACTGCACGCTCTGGACTGACCACACAGCCCCAGGGCCAGACCAGCTGCCAGCTCTCACCGCAGACGAGCTCAGCTGGGAAATGACTGCCTAAGACACCATGGTCCAAAACATAGATATAAAATCTGCTGGTCTAACTCCTAGGCAAATTTCTGTTGTTAAAGCCTCCCAAAGACTCTGGTTATGATGTTTCCACTCAGCGACTAACTCAGTCTTGTTTATTTCACCTGGTTTATACGCAATTAAAACCTCTTCAGAATTAAGCAACTAAACCCCCAATTCCCTAAATAAGTAAACAGCTCTTGCTCCAACTAATTTTACAGTGGTACAGGAATTGACATTATCTGGACTAAGGCAGAAACGCCGATTTGCCTCCGCAGTTTTCCCAGTTTGTTTTCAAGCCGTTTGTAGATTTTGCACGGCATTACAGACGAACTGAGACAAGGCAAGTGATGGCATTACAGACGAACCGAGAGAGAGCAAGTGATGCTAGAAACAATTAATAATTAAGAACGCGGGTAGGAAACGCGTGTTGAATCTCCGAGCCAGTCCTGCGGATGCTTCAGCGCAAGCCTGACCTGCGGGGCTGCCTTTGGCAGGCTTTGAGCGGGGTTTAGTGCGGGGCAATTCTCCAACACCACCGGGCCCCGGGCACAGCGGGCACCGCTCGGCCCGCAGCACCCGCGGGGGCCGCCGGGCAGCGGCGTCAGCGGAAGGAGCCGGAAGGAGCCGCAGCGGCACGGAGCGGAGCGGAGCGGCGGAGAGACGGAGAGGCGGGAGCCGAGCGGGGAGAAGGGGAGAGGTGGGAGCTGAGTGGGGAAAAGTGGGAGAGGTGGGAGCTGAGCGGGGGAGCGTGGAGAGGTGGGATCTGAGCAGGGGAAAGGGGGATCTGATAGGGGAAGGCGGGAGAGGTTGTATCTGAGCGGGGAGAAGGGAGAGAGGTGGGATCTCAGCGGTGAGAAGCGGGAGAGGAGGGAAAGCGGGGTCTGAGGAGGGGAAAGCGGAGCAGCCGCCGGGGGGACGCGGGACCTGAGCGGGGAGAAGCGGGACGGGCCGGTCCGGCCGGGAAGGCGCGGATCCTATCGGGGTACGCGGGACCTGCTGGGGAGAAGCGGGACAGGCGGGTCTCACCGTGGGGACCCGAGACAGGCAGGTAACAAACACCGTGAGGACCCGGGCCAGGCGGGTCCCACCGTGGGGCCAGGCGGGTGTCACCGTGGGGCCAGGCGGGTGTCACCGTGAGGGCCCGGGCCAGGCGGGTCCCACCATGGGGCCAGGCGGGTGTCACCGT
>WBNQ01090262.1:0-11515 GCA_013401375.1 Spizella passerina
CCAGTCTAGCCCAGCTGGAGCTGAGATTTTCCCTCCTGCTTCCTTTGGACCCTCTCTGGCTCCAGCCCCTGCCTGTCCCCATTTTTCTATCCCAGTCTAGCCCAGCTGGAGCTGGGATTTTCCCTCCTGCTACCTCCAAGAGCCTCTCTGACCCCAGTCCCTGCTTGTTCCCAGCTGGAGCTGCTCCTGCCTGGGGGTGCTGGTGAAATCACGGCCCCCCATGGCATTTTTTAGGACCAAGCAGCCGCTCCTCGGGTGCTGGGCAGGGGGCTGTGGTTATTCCAGCCTCCGGAATCCGTGGCAGGAAAAGCAGGGAGGATTCACCAGCGGCAGGTGCCACCGCCTGTGGAGAGCTGGGATCTGCCCTCCCCAGCCCCTCCGGGAGTTTTCCCAAGCGCTCGTTGCCTCCTTGGGCATCCCTCCCATCTCTCCCATCCTTCCCGAGCGCTCCGGTGCCGCCGGGGCCGTACCTTGACGGCGAAGGCGAGCGCCACGAAGCCGAGGCAGCAGAAGTTCATGTAGAGGGTGTTGAAGATGGCCCAAACCAGGTGGTCGCGGGGCACTTGGGGGGCGGCGGGGGGCGGCCCCCGCTTGGGGGGCGGCCGCTCCTCCCGCGGGTACGAGGTGTCCATGGTGGGTACGGAGAGGGACCCCGCGGCTCCGGCAGCCCGCGCCCCTTTTATATCCCTGCTCCGCTAAATATAAACCCGGGAAATTACAGCCCTGAGGGATGCGGTTGTCCCGCAGGCCGGGCTGGGATGGCGAGCCCAGCCTTCCTCCCGGGATGAGGAGCGCTGCGAGGCGGAGCCCGGGAGCTGCGCGGCGCCGGCTGGCACAGGCACCTCCAACGCCCCCTCCAGGTGAGCTGGGCAGGGCTGACCACCCTGGGCAGCACTCTGGGGCTGCGGGATGGATGGAATGGGAAGTTCGTGTGGAAAGGTGGAAGAGCCGCACCCACGGCGCTCGCCGGCAGCGGGGGCGACACGGGGCTGCAGGATGGGGGGTGAGGGCCACCAGAACACACGGAGGGGATTTGATTTCATTTTGCTGCCATCTCCAATGTGAAAAACATTTTTACTCTCGTGAAAATTTTAGAAGTTTAATAAAGGATAGTAGGAGATAAGGAGCAAAGATTACGGCTGGGTGTGCCTTGGTTCTCAGTTAAGAGCACACCGTTATCTCCGGAGACACTTCTTAAACACGTTTTTCTAATATCAGCCTGTTGTATATTTATAGACTCTTACGTATAGTAAACTTTTTTCTTAAACTAGTTTGCATGTTTTAAGGATTGTTTAGTATGACTCTTCTTTGGTTTTACTTTTTTAGAGCATGTGTATTTTTTGGTTGCGGTTTTAGGGATTTTTTAATTATTATTTTTAGTTTTGGTTTGGCCCACACTGTCTCTAGATGGCGAGGGTTGATACTTGGTATATCTGTAAGCATGAGTCTTTTTTATTTGTTTATTGGATGTTATCTCATCTAAGCAGGCATTTTAACACAAGCATGCTTATCTTAGCTGTTTTACTACTATGCCCAAGCTTAATTAACAGCAGAAATAAAAACTCCATCTTTGTAACAGTTATACACTACACGTATAAAATGTGTAGTGTATAACTTTGTTGTAACACTACACATATAAAATCTATTTTAATATTTGCCAAAAGCCAATATNGAGGACTCTCTCTCCGCGATGTCCCGCGGTGAAGGAGGTGACAGCGAGGGGACGAACTCCATCGGTGGCAGCGGTGACCCCCAGGTGTGTCACAGGTGCCGGGGAGCGTGTGAGCGCAGCCAAGCGGGGGAGTGGGGGGCTGTCCCCTGTCCCCCACGCCCCAGCCTGGCCGCCCCGTCCCGTCCCGTCCCGTCCCCTCCCGCGGCCGTGCGGGGACAACGGGGTCACTCCCTGCGCCCCGAGCGGGCACATTTTGGAGGCAGGAGGAGGGGGGAGCTCCCCGCGGGTGGGGCCGGGCGCTGGTCAGGTGTGCCTGAACTGGGACACGAAGGTGGCGGCGATGACGATGAAGATGAGCCAGACGAGGGCGACCGCCACGGAGCAGACGATGTTGGCCACCCTGGCGCGGTGGCTGTGGCGCCGCGCACCCTCCAGGTCCCCCGCCTGCTTACAGTCACGGGCCTGTGGGGCAAGCGGGGGGCTCGGGGTGTGTGGGGCGCAGACTGGGGGGCCAAACCCCCAGGGGTGGCGGCGAGGTTGTGCTGGGACCCCGGGGACGCGGGTGTCACCCGGGGCACGGGGCGAGGCCAGCAGGCGCTGGGGGGACACGGCTTTGGGGGTCCCAGGGTGGGCACAGGGCTTTAGGGGTCCCGGGGGGGCACAGTGTGGCTTTGGGGGTCCCGGGGTGGGCACACGGATTTGGGGGTCCCGGGGTGGGCACAGTGTGGTTTTGGGGATCCGGGGGTGGGCACAGGGCTTTGGGGGTCCCAAGGTGGGCACACGGCTTTGGGGGTCCCGGGGTGGGCTGGCATCGGGGATGGCAGAGGGGATCTGGGATCCGGGATGGGTGAGGCGTTTGGAGGGAGGTGGGCAGGGGGAGAGGAGCGGGGGGTGTCAGGGAGGGCCGGGGGATCCTCGGGTGAGGGGAAGGTCCGGCTCGGGCTGGGTCGGGGCTCCGGAGGTGGGGATGGAGCCGGGACATGTCGGGGGTCCCGTGCCGGGCTCGGTCGGGCTCGGGGAGCCCCGGGAGGGACTGGCTGGGGTCGGTCTGGGTGGGGGTCCCGGGGCCGATCAGGGCTCGATCCGGGGCGTCTGGAGGGGGTCCCCGGCCCCTCCCTCACCTTGACGGAGCAGACGAGCGCGGGGAAGCCGCAGCAGCCCAGCCCGCCCAGCGCGCACCACAGCAGCACATTGAACACCGACCAGAGCACGTAGTCCCGGGGCTGCGGCTCGGAGCGGGGCCCGGGGGCGGCCGCCCCCCATCCGGAGGACTGCAGCGGGATGGACACGTCCGCCTGCCGGGGCTCCATGGCCGGGAATGAGCGCAGGGAACGGGAGCGGAGCTCGCTCAGGGCGGGGGACCGGCCCCGCACCGCCCCGCAGAGGGAGGGGGGGCACGGCCCGCTGGGACCCCCAGCCCAGGCAGTCTGGGGGTGCAGGGCTGCCCTGGGGATCCTGGGGGGCTTAAAGGGGTTTGGGAGAGCCCTGAGGACTCCGAGGGGACTGGAGGGGAGGGTTGGGAATATTTGAAATTATACAAATTTTGATTTTTTTTAATGTAAAATTAATCAGTAGTTTATTCGCCTGTGCCAAGGGGGAGGGGAAATCAAGTTTTTCTTCGAAAGATTCTGTTCATCGGGAGAGGGCGATGATCTGAACAGGCGCAGAATGGGAGTTGCCATAAGAGCATTAGAGAACATTAACGAATATTAGGGACCATTAGCGACCATTAACCAACATCGCCTCCCTGTCTGGGAAATGAATCCTTCAGAGAACCGAAAAATGGGGCTCGAAGGTGAAGGGATCAAGAACTGATAGGAGATCTAATACTAAGAATTGTAATTCTTAAGTGTAAGTGTAATTCCTAAGTGTAATTTAAGACCTCTGAACGGGAATTTCTTTGGCTTTTTGTCCGTGTAGACATGGGAAACACCATGTAAGGAACTATGTGTGGACGGGAATGTTTTCCATGGCATGTGCCCACCAGGACAAAGCAATGCCTCATTCTCTGTCGCTACAAGCATCGTGCTGGAGGGTTTTTGTTCTCCGCCCGAGTTTGGGTGGCAGGTGGGCTGCGGGAGCTGTCCATGGCAGCCTGGGGTGGTCACAGGAGGGAGGGAGGGAGGCTTTGCCTGTGGCTGTTTTGGGATGTGAAAGGGTCAATTTTTTTCTGTATCGGCTTGTGTGGGGTTGCCCTTTAGATTTGTGCCGGAAACTGCTGATGAAAACACGGAGAAGGAGGAAATGGGGATCTTGGAGCAATGGCCTTTGCTGGCCTGAGTTCCCATTGGCTGCACTGGTTTTGGGCAGGCCGAGCCTGGGGTCGGGCAGGCAGCAGATTCCTTTTGCAGCAAGGAGCCCGTGTTTTCCGGGAAAAAACAGAGCAGAAAATGATTCACGGGAGGCTCAGTGCCAGCGATCCTGCAACAAATATCCGCTGTGTTTGTGAGTGGGATTTCTGACATCTTACGAGTGGCGTCTTGGCAGGAGCCCCGTGTTCGTGGGGAGAGGCAAAATCGCGCTTTTGTTCCCCTCCTCGCGGGGCCCCAGCCCCCGGGACCGGGCCCTGCCGAGGGCGAGGGGTGCACAGGGGAAGGGGGAGCCAGGGCAGCTGCAGGGCCGGGGCTCTGCCACATGGGCTGGGGCCAGGGCTGCCCACGTCCCCTCCGGGGCCACCCCGGGGCCGGGCAGGGAAGGGACACGTGTGGCAGCCTCGAAGTGTGAGGATCCCGCCCTGCCAGCCAGTGACAGGGACAGGGACCCCTGGTGCTTGGTGCGGCTCCCTCTGGCCGCAGTTCCCTGCCTTGTGGGATGAGGATGGAATCTGGAGCACAAACACGAGGGAGCTGCCGGCTGGGATGAGCTGATAGTGAAAGCGAAGGCTGCGCATGCCAGCCGGGCGGGACAAGGAATTCATGCCCTGCTTCCTGCTGCAGGCACATGGGCAGCTGTGCCCAGGCAAACCGGGCTCCAGGCATGTGGGATGGGGGCTGTGAACATCCCCCAGCTCCCCTGGCTGCAGGGGGAGATGGGCAATCCACCCCCAGTGGGGTGATTAGGGATGGAGCTGCAGAACCCACCTGCCCTTCCCTCTGGGAGCCTCTCCAGCCCTGCTCAGTCCCATTCCAGCTCATCCTGCTCAAGCCCTTTGCACATCCTGCCCCCACCAAAGCCAGCTTGCCCTCAGCTCTGCTTGCTGCCAGCCCCTCCTGAGGGCTGGAGAGGATGGAGGTGCTCCTGGCGACACCCAGCAGGGATCAGCTTCCACCCTCACCCTCGTGTGACCCTTCCAGGAGCTTCACACTGCCCGTGCGGATGCAGAATCCAGGCTCAGGGTGCCTGGGGTGTCCTCCTAGCAGTGTCTCCATGATGGGGGACGCTTTCCACCTCTCTCGGGTGTCACTCACACATATTTTAGGGAAATCCTTTTGCTAGGATTTTTCTCCTGAGAAGCCTCAGAAGAGAAATGTAAACAATAATTATCTGCTGCTGTGGAATGTGGCAGGTGCATCTTTGATTGGTCTCGCATGAACCGTTTCTACTTGGTGACCAATCACAGGTCCAGCTGTGTTGTGTCTCTGGTCAGTCACAAGATTTTAACATTCCTTTCCTTGATAGCCTTCTGATGTCTCCTTTCTCTTTCTTTAGTATAGCTTTAGTATATAATTTTTAAAAAATATATTATATATAATAAAATAATAAATCAGCCTTCTGAAGCATGGAGTCAAGATTCTCATCTCTCCCCTGCTCCTGGAGACCCTCAAACACCACCTCCCCCAGGCCTATCCCATGGGCTGACCCCGTTTCTCATCCTGCCAAGCTGCTGTAGAACAAACCCCAAACCACATCCTCAATGATACGAAACCAAGACATGGCAAAAGTAAAAGAAACTTTTATTTCAGGGGAGCAGGGTTTCTCTGAAGCAGGCGCTTCTCCTCAGAATTGTTTTGAGGCAGCTGGGGCTCCAAGCAGGCTGTGGCAGGGTTGGGGCGCTCAGCTGCTCTCGGGGGAGCCGTGTCCATCCCCAGGCAGCTCCAGCCACCACGAAAGCTCCGAGCGGGGAGGGACAGGGACAGGAGAGCAGCGGGCTCCGGGCGAGGCACGTGGATTGTCGTGGATTGTGGTGGATTTTGGCTCCAGCCCCGGGAGGGAAGCACAGCCCGAGGGCAAGGAGGGCAGGCACTTAAGTGGGGCCGTACCCGTACCCCCCGTACCCCCCGTATGGGTTGCGGGAGCTGAAGACCCCGGCTAAGGCCAGGGAGACGAAGACAATGACGAGGACGACGATGACGATGTTGATCACCAGGGCAGTGATGTTCAGGCACTTGGCCGTGGAGCCGTAGCTCAGGGCCCCGCTGTAATCACCGAGCACTTTGCGGTCCCTGGACTGGGGGCAGGCAGAGGCAGAGTCAGGGCCGGTGGGGGGGTCCCGGGGGGCTCAGGGCTGTGGGAGAGGTGCTGGAGGCCCCAGATCGGGCTGAACCCCCCCAAAACAGCGGGGATGCCCTGAGGTGCCCACTGCCCTCCCTGCCCCAAAACCCGGCCGTCTGCAGAGCTCCCATGGGACTCCCTGGGGTCAGTGCTCCATAAAGGGGGGATTCTGTGGGGTCAGTACTCCATGGAGGGGGGACTCTGTGGGGTCAATGCTCCATGGAGGGAGGATTCTGTGGGGCCAGTGCTCCATGGAGGGGGGATTCTGTGGGGCCAGTGCTCCATGGAGGGGGGGACTCTGTGGGGTCAGTGCTCCATGGAGGGGGGACTCTGTGGGATCCCTGGGGCACGCTCTGGTCTAGGGTTTGTGGGTCACCCTGGGACCGGGAGCTCAGTGGGGTCCATGGGGGCTCAGTGGGGTCCATGGGGCATCCCGGGCTGGGGGCTCGGTGGGTGTCCCTGATGTCCGGGGCTCGGTGGGTGTCCCCGGGGCCGCCCCCACCCGCGGTGTCCCCCCGGGCTCCTCACCTTGACGGAGAACACGAACGCCAGGAGGCCGAGGCAGCAGAAGTTGCCGTACAGGGTGGTGAACAGGGACCACACCAGGTGGTCCCGCGGCGGCGGCTGCTGCTGCTGCTGCGTCTCCTCCACCATCACCGTGGTGCTCCGGGGCATCTCCTCCATGCTCACCTCGGTCGGCAGCACCTCGTAGGGCGGAAGCGACGGCTGCATGTCTGGGGCTCGGGGACAGCTGTGGTGGCACCTGGGAACGCGTGGGGCTCCGGGAGGTGGAGGCGCGGCGGGGCGGGCGCAGCGCCGCGGTTTCGTTTCCTCGAGATTTCGGACGGAGCGGGAATAGACCGCCCCTCCGGACGCCCCTGTAAGGCACGGGAGACTCCTCCTCGGCGCCGGGGAAACCCCGGGCCCCCTTTCCTCGTTCCTTGCTTAATCCCTCTCTTTACTCATTTCCCCGCTTCTTTTGTTGCCCCTTTATTGCCAGCTTCCTTCCTTAGCTCCACCTTTACCTGTTCTTTGCCCGCTTTTTGCTTCACTGTTTTCTCTCCCTTTTCTTTCTTTACCCCCTTGTTTCCCCTCCCTTTCCTTGTCACCTTTTTCACCTTTTTTGCCCCCTGTCCTCCCTTCATCCTTTATTCCATTCTTTCCCTTTTTTTTGGCCACCTCTGTTGTCCCTTTCTTCCCTTTTCCCCTGTTCTGTCCCTTCTTTTCCTGTTTCTTTCCTTACCCTGTTCTTTCCTTCCCTTTTCTTTTTTTCTTCACTTTTCCGCCCTTCTTTGCCCCCTTCATTTCCTCTTTTTTTCCCTTGGCCCCTTCATTATCCCCTTTTTCTTTCCCCTTCTTTCCCACTCTTTCTCTGTCCCTAATCCCTGTGAAATCCCCAAATCCTGCTGGAGCCCCAAGCCCACCTCCATCTCCCACAAACACAGGGTTAAAGCCAGGGGCTGCCACTTTTTGGGGATGCCATTTGGGATTCCTGGAAAGCTCAGGCTGCACACCCTTAAAGGAATCCCCCTCTCAGGCTTCGCGGTGTGCTTGGACCGTGTTAATGCACCGGAATCCTCAGGATCCGCTGTCCTGGAACCTTTTCCTGGCAACTCTGGGAGTGTTTCTGATTAAATAAACCGAACGAGCGTGGCCCCGCCCTGGAAATTGGGATTTGGTTTCTGGGAATCTCAGCCAGGGCATTGGTGCCCTCTAGTTTCCCCCGCCGTGAGTGTATTTCTTCCTTTAATGACGAATTTCTCCCGTGGTTTCACCCCTAGCCCGAGCCGCAGCAGGGCGGGGACGCTGCCTCAACCTGTGGGATGGCGGACGAGGGAAAAGTCCCGTTATTTTCCAGCCCTGAGCGGCAGAGGGAAGAAACGGCCCGCAGATCGGGGCACCGAGTTGTGGCCGGGCTGAGCAGAGGGCACGGAGCCGTAACCCGGGGGATCCGGCTGGGGCGATCCTGGGGATCCAGCTCCCATGGGACTCGCAGCGAGTGGGAGTCGGGGGGTCGCACTCCGCATGGGATCCCCGCACCCAGCGGGCGGATGCCCGCGCTCATCCTGCTGGGACGATCCCGGGATCCCACCCCTGATCCCAGGGATGCCCGCACTCATCTTCCCGCGATGGTCCCGGGGATCCCGCCCCTGATCCCAGGGATGCCCGCACTCATCTACCCGGGACGATCCCGGGACGATCCCGGTGGGGTCCGCGCCTGCGAGTGGCGCCCCCCTGCGAACCGGCCCGGGAGCTGCAGCCCCCACCGCTGACGGCCGGGAACGTACCATCCTCGCCGCCGGGGGGCGACCCCGCCGAGGCCCTCGTCACTAATCGCGCCGAGCCCTCCGTCCTCTCGGCACGGATACTCCGTTCGGTTCCGCCTGGTCGCCGCCCCGCTCTCCCTCCGCACAGGGCCGGGGACAGCCCTGGCGGCTCGGTTCCCCCCCGCACACCTCATGGTCGCGCCCGCGGCGCCCCGCGGGGCTGCCGGACCGTTGGCGTGGAGACGCGCGGCGCCTCCGCAGGCCCCGCCCCCTCGGCGCGCCCATTGGCGAAGAGCCCGCAGCGGGCGCGCTACGATTGGTCGGCGGGGCCGTCGCTCCTGGTCGGGGGTGTGGCCGCGCGCAGCGCCCGCTCATTCATTCCCCCCGCGGGCGCGGCGCGGGGGGGGGCGATGCACCGGCGGGCCCGGGGCCGCCGAGCCCCGCACCGAGCCCCGGCCCCACGAGCCGCAGCCGCCCCGCGGCCGGCCCGGAGCGCGCGGGCTGGACAGGCGGGGGGCCCCATGGGCCGGGGTTAGCCCGGCGGCGGCGGTGGTGGCGGCGGCGGGGGCGATGCGGGCGGCAGGATGCCGCGGCTCCCGGTGAAGAAGCTCCGGAAGCAGCTGAAGCTGCTGCTGCTGCTGGCGCTGCTCACCTCGGCCGCCTGGTTCACCTACCTGCACATCAGCCTGGTGCGCCAGGGCCGCGCCCTGCGCCTCCCCTTCGCCTACGGCAAAGGTAACGGGGGCGGGAGGGTCCCCGGCAGCCCTCGGAGCGGGGCCTCGGGGGGCTTTGGGGGTCCCCAAGGGATGGTGGGTCTCCCCCGCCACTCCGGGGTACCGGAGCATCTGGGGTTTGGGGGTCCCCAGGGAGCGCCGCGGCTCCCCCCGCACTATGCTCTCAGAGCACCTGGGGTTCGGGGGTCCCCGAGGGGTTTGGGGGTCCCCCTGCCACGCTGGGGACTCGGAGCACCCCTCCTTTGCAGCGCTGGGTTTCTGTCCCGCGTCACCCGCGTGGGTTTGGGGCGAGCGGGACCCCTCCGTGGGCTCCGCGCCCCGGCGTTGGACCTTCGGGAGGAGGGGACACCCAGGAGAGCCCCCAAACCGGCCGGGACATTCATTGTCCCCCCTCGAGCCGCTCCGTCCTCATTTTTCCACCCGCCGCCTTGGCTGAGATGACAAAGAGGCCATTTATAGGCGCTCGCCCTGCTGGAAGGGACAATCTCTCCTCTCCCATCCCTTCCAACGTTCTCATCCTTTCCCAGCCTTCCCCATCCCAGCATTTTCTTAGCCTGTACTTCTCTACTGCAAAAAACCCAAAATTCCATCTTTCTCCCTCCCTCGGGTAGCGGCCGGGATGGATTCCGGGATGGATTCCGGGATGCTCCGGAGGGACAGGTGCCCCGAGGCTCGGTCCGTGTCCAGCCGCTCCCGGTTTTCCCGGGCCAGCTGTCTCTGGGCAGCCCGGGGAGGCACGAAGCCACTCGCGACATTTGCCGGGCGAAACTTGAGCCGTGCCGTTCTCCGGGACCGACCTCGCCTAAAAAATGTGTCCTAAAAAACGCCGAGGGGCCGGGATGTGGAGGGAGGAAAAGCCTTTCCCGAGGGGGTCCCAGCGGTCCCGGGGGTTGGCGAAGCCTCCCGTCTGGAAAACCCAAAGTTTCCGAGCGGAGCAGCAGCATGAGCCTGCAAAATTTTGGGCCTCGCGGTGAAATCGGGATAATGGGAATGAGCGAGGCAGGAAATGAGGCTGGGAGGGAGAGAGGGAGGGAGGGAGGGCACCGGGGGCTGCCGCTTCCCTGCGGGATCCTCCGTGCCCGGGGGCTTTTCCCGGTGTTCCCGGGGGGTTTTCCCGGTGTTCCCGGGGGGTTTTCCCGGTGTTCCCACCCCCATCCCGAGGTGCTTTCCCCCGACCCCGCCGCTGTTCGGGATGGCCGTGTCTGGGTGGCCTCTGGCCGGACCCTGGCTTGGGATCGCTGTCCCCATCCCTGGGAACACCATTGATGGGATCCCCGCGGGTGCTGGGGGATGAGCCGTGGTTTTCCTGCGGGGAGGATGCACAGGGATGTCCCCAGGTGCCCATCCCTGCTGTCCCTGCGTGACCTGCATCCCGGCTGGCTCTTGGGATGCTCCAGAGGTTTTGCTGTGGAAGGGAGGGGGTGCAAGGGCTGCAGAGTGAGGGGAGCTGGGCTTTGGTGGAGAACAGGGTCTCTGGGAGGTGGAGAGAAAGATGGGAACGTGCATTGGGAGGGGAAAATGTTGCCCTTTGCCATGGGGAGGGCACCTTCCTTGGCTGTGGAGAGGTGGGGGATTCTCTAGGGAAAGCTGGGATGCTCCTTGGATTTTCCAGTGGGCTCCTAATCCCCGGGTGAAGGTGTGGGAGAGGCAGAGTTTAGGTCCCACTCGGCCTTTTTGGATGTGAGGTGGTAGAAAGGGTTTGGATGGAGGTTGGGGAAGGGTTTGGCCGTGCACAGATGGACCCTCATCCTGCTGCTGCCAGAGTGGGAGGGGCAGGGAGTGTTTTAGGTGGAAAAACATGGAATGGAGTGAAAAAAACCCAACAAAACAAACAAAAAATCCCAAATAAGTCATAAGAAATAAACCATATTAAGGAAAAAACTTGTTGCAAGTGTCTGGGGGAGGAGCATCACCCCAGGGGTCTGTGCACCAAAATGAGCTTGGAGATGACTTTTGGATTTGGCCACCATGAGCCAGGACCTGTCTGTCTGTGCCAGGGGTGCTGCCTGGTTAATTAACAAGGAAAAAGGTTAATTACTCATTAAACAGGATGTCAGTGAGCAGCTGGAGGCTGCAGGTGCAGGGCATGAGGATTTTAGGCAGTTTTGGGGGTGTAAAGTGAGGAAGATCCAGCCAGGTGCGGTTGGGAGCATTATCCCAGTGGGATTATCCCAGGGCTCCCCATGTCCCAGCCATTGGTGACATCTGGAGCATCCAGGGGCTGGGCTGGGAGCTGGGCTGGTCCCTGATAAAACACCCCCCCCTTTTCTCATCTTCTCCAAGTAGATAATTACCCTTCCCTGGCTAATTGAGCACAGGATTCCTCAGTGGAAATAATGAGGCCATTTCCAGCTCTCCCGGCTGGAAACCTGCTGAGGCAATGGGCTGGAAATGGGGATGTGCCAGGTGGG
>WBNQ01090264.1:0-31197 GCA_013401375.1 Spizella passerina
TGGACTGTCAAAGCTGCTGAACACTGATTATCTTCCCCCACATATCTTTATCATTTTGTCTCCCTGAGGATTAAAACTGCAGTCTGCATTCCAGTACTGAGTAGATGAAGATTTGGTTATCTGCATCTAATTAAAGTCAGAAACTGATACAGAGTTAACATAATATCATTAAAGCCGAAACAATCCATTATGTCCTTTACAGTCTGGAAGGGGTTTTAGTACTCCACTGCCAATTGTGCTGCAAGCCATTTCACAAAGTGGATTCAATACTAATGAAATTCTTAGTTGAGTGACTGGATCAGTTACTTTAAAAGACAACTCCCTCTCAAAAAAAGAACAGTTTATGATATCTGCATCAAAAAATATGACTCATGAAATCTCTGTTTAGTACCCTCTGTACTTGAAGAAGAAAGCACTCCTTAGAACATCAACAACTTTGCAGAGGGCCTGTAATCACAGATCAGCCTCTCCTCCTCCACCCCACTCCTAAAGTTACAGAGAAAAAAACAGGTGGCAGGTGCAAATAATCTGTTGCCTAAAACAGCAGTTTTTGTTTAAAATCCAGTCAAGTTTGTTGTTGATGAAAAACTTCACTGACTACTTGCTCTCTATTCAAAATAAGTTTTGCTGACAGATCTGCTGTACTCACACACACATGAGAACAAAACCTGTGACTTTCTTTATTGCCATAGAAGGGGTAGAATCATCAAAAGGCATTTGTGATGCTTTGAACTCATTGTATATACAACTTCTAGCAGAGCTCTAACCTGCCTTCATGTTCTCCTAGTGTGTGAATACATTTTAAATTAGTCAAAGACTCTACACAACTTCAAAGCCACAGCGCTGGGTCTGATCACAGCAAGGCTCAAACCAGATCCCAAGCACTGGAAGAATTCCTGTGCTGCTCAGAGCAGCCTGTTCTGATCAAACATGCTGGCAGTGCACTGTGTGCAAGGCCTCAAAACACAAACTTCAGTTTCACTCAGCCCCTAAATTACTGTTATCAGGATCAAATATCCCTACACAAACACTTGCACAAATTTCTGTAGACTTAAAGACCCTCATTTCATCTGCCACTTTTATCAATTAGAAACTGTAGTTGCCAAGCAGAGGGGCATAAATCCCTAAAATATTTTATCACACACTCAGGAAATACTTCTGAACATTCTCTATCATAGCTTTCTTCTCTACTGCTAAAAAGATGAACCGTGGGGTCCCAACTATTTGCTTACACAACATTTTAGCTGTAGGAATACCCCAATTACAATTAAAAGTTTCTCATCACACTGTAATATAAGTATCATCTAAACTCCTAAATTTCTAGAAACTTCACAGTGATAATTGAAGTAAATCCCACAGATTATTTATTACCCCTGATAAAAAGTACAGTTCCCTGAACTATTAAGGGGGATCTAAAGTAGCTGATGTTGTCTGTTACAGGACAACACATTAAATAAATATGAGAGTGTAAAGCATCTTTTATCCACTTGAAAAAGCAGACACCTAACTGAAGAACGCAGAAAAACTTAATTTGAAGAGATGATGCACAGGAGAAGGTTTTGCATTAAAAATCTCACTGGCTACACTAAAATACCAAATTCTACAGACTGCTTTAGAAAGTCTGTGCTAAGGATGTCAGCAGCATCCATGAATGACCAACCCTCATTTATCAGGGAGGTACTTAAGGATCATCAAATCTGGTAGTTAAAGAGTGAGGAAGAAGCAATGCAGGACCAGACTGGAGACAGTTACTACAGTTTGGTTGTAAAGCTACAGTTCAAGCCCCAAATGTCAATCCAGGCTACTAACAGAGGAATTTTGAAAGGATGAAACTTATAACTTGTCATTATAATTTTAGCATTCATTTACAGATGAACTCACAATTTTGATTAGATTAACTAGCTTTGAGAGGATTAAACATTCTTGCTTGACCACACAGAAACACTAAATATACTCAAACTAAATCTGTTTCTCTGTGAATTTTCATTAAACAAAATTGAGAAAAATTTTAACTACACCTATAAGCATTCTTTCAAAAATAATACTCTGTAACAAGAGTAAAAATATGCTGGTTTGTTTTGGTTTTCCACTGCAGATTAACAAAAAAAAGTGTAACAGGGTGTGTGACCTTACTGCCAACACTTCCTGCAGATTATAACACTTCATGCTACAGAATTATATACTTGATCACACAGAATTAGGCTGATGAATAATAAATATTATTTTGAAAACAATCAAATCTCTAGATGGAATTCTAGTTGTGTGTATACACACCTCAAAAAGAAAGAATCAGTGCTAATTCTCATGCATTGGGTGGAAAGTTGGTACTTTTACCAATCCAAAACTGAATAATCTAAACTTTAAAAATCAGATGCAGAGGGTCAATGCATTGCAATGCAAGTGACAATCTAATTCAAGTATATTTTATTTTACAAGAGCTGAAGTTAGAAATGTAGATGTCCCTATATTGTCTCCTCTTACTACACAATGGCCCTGTTCTAGGAGCAACCTCCCTGGGAGTAATGCATGAACATAGAGTGAAATATTTTCAGATAAGCATTTTGCAGCAGTGTATACACATCCATTTTCCTTACAAACAAAATAAAAAATCAATGATTATAATTTTCCATAAGCTGTCTCCTTACCATTAGAGGAAGAGCTCCTATTTGCAAGTGATGCAGTCGAGGAGGTGCATGGTAGTGGGCCAAGTGAGGATGCAAGGGCCCTGGAGGGTAGGTAGCTGCAGTCACACCAGCTTCAATTCCTAGTTCCCTGTCACATGAATGAAAGTGTCATTACAGTAAAGAAACAGTTTGCCTGCTTGGTACAATCCCACTGCTTTGGGGANAGTGCATGCTCATAAGTGGGCCTCATGCAATTGTAAATAAGTTCAAACAAAGAGGGGAGAGAATATACTAGTCTGTACTACAAAACCTTAAAAAATACTAGAAATATATTTAAGATACTGAGTACTCCAAGTAATATTTCAAAGCCATATCAACATCCACAAACTTTAAACTACAGGTGCATGCAGCAGCTTTTAAAAGCACAGCCAGCATTGTCAGCACTGTGATCAGCACATTCTGGTCTCCTGCCCAGAGTCCCAAGGGCTCAAGTAGTGTCTGATTGCTCACCAGGCAGATCTCTCTGGAGCCTGTCGAGGATGGGAAGACATAGTCTGAGGCACATGGATGTGATGCCCATGACCATAATTGGGATGCATTCTGTGAGGATGTGGAGGAGGCCGCTCATGAGCACGTCNAGTTGTGTGTATACACACCTCAAAAAGAAAGAATCAGTGCTAATTCTCATGCATTGGGTGGAAAGTTGGTACTTTTACCAATCCAAAACTGAATAATCTAAACTTTAAAAATCAGATGCAGAGGGTCAATGCATTGCAATGCAAGTGACAATCTAATTCAAGTATATTTTATTTTACAAGAGCTGAAGTTAGAAATGTAGATGTCCCTATATTGTCTCCTCTTACTACACAATGGCCCTGTTCTAGGAGCAACATCCCTGGGAGCAACACATGGACATAGAGTGAAATATTTTCAGATAAGCATTTTGCAGCAGTGTATACACATCCATTTTCCTTACAAACAAAATAAAAAATCAATGATTATAATTTTCCATAAGCTGTCTCCTTACCATTAGAGGAAGAGCTCCTATTTGCAAGTGATGCAGTCGAGGAGGTGCATGGTAGTGGGCCAAGTGAGGATGCAAGGGCCCTGGAGGGTAGGTAGCTGCAGTCACACCAGCTTCAATTCCTAGTTCCCTGTCACATGAATGAAAGTGGCATTACAGTAAAGAAACAGTTTGCCTGCTTGGTACAATCCCACTGCTTTGGGGAACCTACAACACACTACAGCTACAACAGTTTCATGCACAATTTTTTTTTTAGCCATATTTAAATTTTGCTGAAGAATCTTCCTATCATAATTAAAATCTACTTTTAAAACAGCTGTGAAGATTTAGTATGAGAAAAACTAGAAAACTCCACATTTACTGAGCCAAATAATACTATCCATGTGGAGTCTTCCCTGCAGCACATGCTGTGGGAACAGCAGTTNTCAGCACTGTGATCAGCACATTCTGGTCTCCTGCCCAGAGTCCCAAGGGCTCAAGTAGTGTCTGATTGCTCACCAGGCAGATCTCTCTGGAGCCTGTCGAGGATGGGAAGACATAGTCTGAGGCACATGGATGTGATGCCCATGACCATAATTGGGATGCATTCTGTGAGGATGTGGAGGAGGCCGCTCATGAGCACGTCTATAACAAAGAACAGACACAATTAATTTCATTTACTTTTTAGTATGAAGAAACCAACACCCATAACCAAAATGTTACACACAAAGTGCCTTTAGAATAAGAAACTCACTATGTAGTATTTTAATTTCTACTTTAGATATAAGTTACAAGTTAATTTAAACCCAGATTTCATATTCAGAACCAAACCAGCTTCAGCTACAGTGACCTGCCCTTCATTTGGCAGTCATGATTGCAGAGACTGAGAAAGTGTTTAATCCTAACCTCAAAGGGCAGGTAGGAAAGGAAGGGCCACGTGACATCCATGCTCAGATTCAGTGTCATTCACAGCTCTGCTGCAGATTATTTCTAGTAAAACTATACCAGCAAAAATAATTAGGGGAAACTTAATACACTCATCAGAGGACATTTTCCTTGAAGCATGTTTGCATCATAGCTCAGGTAAACTGGGCACACATTTTTTATCCATGCCAGCTGGTACAGAACAACTACGGATTTGAAAAAACCACCTAACTCCTGCTGACTGATTTCTGTTACTTTCCCACTTTACCACAACATTACCATCAACATTTGCCTACAATTTCCTATAAGTGTTCATATTTCTATACAAATTCACTAAGCTGCAGAACTGCCAATATTCACAACTCCAATCCCCAAACTACTGGAAAATGTCCAGATCTGATAAGATAGCTAGCACAATTATTTTTTCCAAAAATGCAACCTTGCTGTCTCACAGCCACTGGCTTCTCTGTCACATGCCATTTGTGGGCAGTTACTGCCTATAGATACTTCACCTGGAAACTGCCTCAAAAGCTGTAGTTAAAGCAGAATTCTCTTTAAGCATTAACTTCTAAATGAGTTTCAAGTTAGTTATGAGTCAAATTTGTATAACAAAGTTAGGAGCAACAACTAGAGAGCTCATTCCTGAAATTCTCTTAGATATTTAAAAACATTACTTGCAGAATTAAAACAAGCTCAGCTACTCTGTGAATACAAAGCTACTAGTGACCTGATACTACTAATGTCAACTATTATCTGATGATACTAGTATCAAATATCTAGTTAAGCAACAATAGTCACATGACTTAGTAGCTACATTGCTACATTGATCACATTCTCAGTCTCCTCTTCTAAAGCAAAAGGCATACTAAAGATATATAAGTATCTAATCTGAATTAAACCCAGTATATGGTCCCTTAGATAATTTGTTCATTTTATTTTAAAGTATTGGTGATATAAAAAGAATATTAACTGCATCAACAAGGCAAAACATGCTGTCAAGAGACATTTGACCAGAGTTTATGATGTACTTCCCAGGCTGTGGAGCTTAAAATGAATTCCTTAAAATTATCATTCAGAGTAACGGGCAAGAGAAACAAGCTCCCCTTTTCTTGCATGCCCCTTTGTGCCTTACCTGGACACACTGAGAGGTGTAACAGAGCAGGATCAGTCCTAATTCTCACGTGACTGTCATCATTTGTAAAGACACCTCTTACCATGGTTCAACACTAACAGTCCCTAACCATGCAATTTACAGTTTGAGAGTCACATGCAACATTTTACAAACCTGAGGGAAATGCATTACATGTTTAGCTATTGTTCTGAGTAGATTTGTGACATACGTTGGGTGTTGCATCATCCTTCTTCTCTGGACCTCCATCCTCTGGATCACTTCATGAGGATGTAGCCTCTGTGCTGGAGGTGCTGTTGCAGGGATGTGATGGGATATGGGCTGGTGTGTTGCAGGGAGATGCTGTGGTATTGGAGCAGCTGCATTGGCCAAGGGATGAGTTGGTGGTGGAGGTGGAACAGGATGAGAAGATGCATGAGAGGAGATTGAAGGATGGAAGGGATGCACTGGATGAGGGATAACATAATCCACTTGAGGTGGAGGCTGCGGCTGTGGAGGAGGATTTCCATGAGAGTGAGGACATGCAGAAGCTTGATGGTGAAGAGGTCTGGTCAAGGAAGCATCTGCAATGAAAACATAAGGTGCTTTTAATTTGGTCAATTTTGGTCAAATTTATTTTAAGAAGTATCTTCACACAGGCATTTCAGTATTATTACATCAGTTTAAACAGTGGCAACATGGGAATATGTGTTTATGCAACTTTTAAATAAAGTGATTCTACAAATATACCCTATAAGAAATCTGCATTTTCTGCAGCCAAAAGCATTCTGTTTTCCAATACTGGCAAAAAGAAGAAAAAAAAATCTGTGTGATACCAACTGGACAAGGTACATAGAAAAGTCTGGGTTGGAAGGGACTTCAAAGATCACCTTATTCCAAGCCCCTGCCATGGACTGGGACACCTTTAACTAGACAAGGCTGCTTCAAGCCATGTCCAGCCTGCCCCTGAACATTTCCAGGAAGGGGTAAACACAGCTTCTCTGGGCAAGTTGTGCCAGAGCCTCACCACCCTCGCAGGGAGGAATTTCTTCCTTAAACCTGATCTAAATCTACTCTTCCAGTTTAAATCCATTCCCCTGGTCCTATCACCACATGCCCTTGTCAAAGGTCTCCCTTCAGCTCTCCTGGAACCCCTTTAGGCACTGGGAGGTGCTATAAGGTCTCCCCAAAGCCTTTTCTTTGCCAGGTTGAACAATTCCAACTCTCTTAGCCTGTCCTTGGAGCAGAGATGTTCCAGCCCTCTGAGCACCTTCATGGTCCTCCACTCCATGGACACTCCAACAGGCCTGTCCTCCTTGCGCTGAGGAGCCCAAACCTGAAGCACTATTCCAGGTGGGGTCTCATGAGGGAGGAGTAGGAGGATAGAATCTCCTTCCAATATTACATTTGTTGTTTAATCTTTAAAAGTTTAATCCCCGTCCTTCTGGGTTCACTATTCTATAGAGACAATAAATTTTGAAAAAAAAGAAATCACAATCAAACATTATTCTGCTAAAGCAGATCTCACTGGAGGGATGGGACAAGGGATCAACCAAGGAAAATGGAATAAAAAGCCAGTGCTAGAATAGAAAGGAGATGAAAAATATTTTCACAGTAAACACAGTTTTGAAGTCTCAGTGTTATTATGGTCACTCATAATAAAATATTTTAACTTTACCTTGGTCCTGTTCAAACCCCCTAATTGTTTAAAATATTTCTCAATCTGTGTTTTGCTAGGCCAGCTCTAGGACCAATGCAAGCAGGCTGGAGCATTCCCCTGCTGCCAGGGCAGTGTGTCAGGGAGAGTGCATGCAGTGGTGCCAGCAGTACTCACAGGGACAGTGCATGCAGTGGTGCCAGCAGTACTCACAGGGACAGTGCATGCAGTGGTGCCAGCAGTACTCACAGGGACAGTGCATGCAGCGTTTGCAGTACTCACAGGGACAGTGCATGCAGTGCCAGTACTCACAGGGACAGTGCATGCAGCGTTTGCAGTACTCACAGGGACAGTGCATGCAGCGTTTGCAGTACTCACAGGGACAGTGCATGCAGCGTTTGCAGTACTCACAAGGAGAGTGCATGTAGTGGCGGCAGGAGGAGAGCGATGCCTGGGGCGGCGGCTGTGGCTGCGGCTGTGCCACGATGCCCGAGCCGTAGCCGTCGATGGGCAGGGCCTGGCTGGGCCCCGCGCCCGCCTGGTGCCCGTAGAGCGCCGTGCGCGACGAGGAGCCGGGGCAGCACGGGTCAAACGCTGACGTGCCGTGGAAAGCGCCGCTGCCGTGGCTCCTGATACCGCTGCTGCTCAAGTCTACTGGCAATGCCTGCTGCAGAAACAAACCAGCTTTTTTCAAGCCACTCTTTAGACACTGAAGGCAAAGTCATATTCAAACATCAGATTTCAAAAAATAAAAACAAGCAACTGGGATCCACATTTTGAAGTTTTACTGTTTGACTCTGGAACGTTTTTTATTCTTATTCCTAAATTCATGAATCTGCTGAGAGACAAACTTCCTTACACTAGATTCTGTAAAAACCAACCAAAAACTGCCCCCCAAAACCCTCAACACCCCCCAACCAAACTAAAAACCTCAACAAAAACCCCTACAGTAGATAAATAACATTGATAGTTCTGCATACTGTGACTGTACTGTTTTACAGCTGTGATTTAATTACTGAAAAACAATGCTTTTAGAGGAGCAACTTTTTTATACGTTTTATATACAGGACATTAGACTTGACATTTTTCTTCTCTCAAAGCAGCTCAATGATTTGCACTGCAGAACTGCTATGATGGGCAGAATATTTCAAGGTAATTATGTTAGGTTTGCTATGCAGTCACTCACAGCCACAAAGAGGTCAGCCATCAATAATTACTTGAAGGGTTATGTCTTTCCATAAAATTTCAGGGGTTTGCGTTCATATATATTACAGCTCAATTTTTCCTTTTAGTTCCCTTGTATAACGCCTGATGCAGAGCAAGCGAGTAATTTCTAATTCAGCATCCTTATCCTATTCCCTCCTATCTGGAACAACTTGAAATCCCAAGTCACAAGATGTGATTGTGAGTCACAAGGATTAAACATGCCTGCTCGTGGTAAGTGGTGCCAGAACTGCTGCTTGTTCCACACGGGGCAGGCACAGGAGGAGGCCTTTCCACAGGGCAGCTGGAGTCACTGAACGAAGGAGACAGCGGCACAGCTGGGTGAGGGTTGTGGTGGTGATGGTGGTGATGCTGGAAGTGGTGGCCATGCTGCTGGAAGCAGCTGGTATGTGGGTGTCCCAATGCATGATGAGTCTGTGAAGGCCCTCCACAAGGAGAATGCTGGGGGCAGCACGATGGCAGCCTTGGCATGGCCGGAGGGCCAGTTTCCAGTGTCGAATTAGATGCAGCTCTTCTTATTTCATCTTGAAGACAACATTAATATTGAAGTGAAAGAAATTAGTAAAGCTGATCACTGTAAAGCAGTGACTTGAATAGAAACAAAACACCCTGTACCTCACAGTTAAGTATTTAACCAATTGAAAACTAGACTGTTCTGGTTCAGGGCAAATCTGGGAGAGAACAAGATGACTGGGGATAAAAGCATCATATAGTTAACCCAGGACATAGACTGTAACAAAGCAAACTAGATACAAAAAGTAGTATTTAGCTATACCTGCCAAATGAACCTAAACTGAATGGTTCAGGTGGAAGTACTTATGGCAACCACTGGAGGACAGGAACTGACACTTGCCTTAGTCTACAAATTTAAGGCACGTCATCAGCAGGGAAAGGAAGAAAAATTGTTACTGTGGTTAGTGTGCAGAGACCTCAAATTCCTGTGCAACTGTGGTCCACCCAGGTTAATTGTCCCTCACCACACTTGTAGACAGGGCAGCTTTGTTCCAGTGATGTCATCAGTGCTCTCTGTATATACAGCTCTATATAAATGTGCTCCCAGGGGGTTATCCACAGCAGGAGATATACTCAAGGAATCCAGATACATCCTTCACTTTCTTACAACACACATTGAAATAACACCTCTGTAACACACTGAAATGAGAGGCTTAATTCCCAGTGAACTACACTCCACCTCCTCAAAAAGCAATGATGTGGTTTGTTCTGTATAACCAAATCATTCCAACAGGCACAAACAGACAGTTCCAACAAATTTCCTGTATCTTTATGGAGAAATCAATGGTCTTTTTTCAGATTCCTGTCCTCTCAGCTTACTACTGTTAGGTTCAGTACTAGAAGCTCACATGGGATTTAATTTAGAGAATGCTGATTAACTTCCTCTACCCTCCTTTGTACTCAGAGGCAACACAACAGCTCAGAGCTCATTCTGTACCTCCAGCTGAAGTGCCAGCAGTGCTGCCACTGGGGAGACTGGGAGTGGTCTCTGGTGCTGCAGAGGGCTGGCTGCTGGAGACATTGGGAGCTGCATCAGAGGCCTGCTCTGAGGTAGAGGTACTGGAGCTGGTAGTGGAAGCAGAACTCACGGCCTGCGGCTCCACTCGAGCTGATGTGGTTGGCACAACTGTCGGCTCTGGTGAAATAAAAAAGCTTTCATGTTCTTTAAGCTTTAAAAGTGCTGAGGTTTTTTTATTGTTGTTCCTGCTTTTGAACCATTTTACAAGACATTCGCGATTCTGGCCTTGCCAGAAGCTAAGAAAGTCAGAACATAAAAACCTGACAGGCTTGTGTTTGTGGAAAGAAAATTATCTTTTTTTTCTCTCGCGCTTTTTTAATCTACTCACGTTTAAATAATTAACATAAAATCAATTCTCAAGCAAATCTGACATTTAAGTTTTATTTACTGGTTAAAAATCTCCTACTAGAAAAGAGACTAAATTACTTCAATACTTTATGATAAAAATGCTTGCTGATATCCTCCATTAATCTACAGGCAAACTACTCTATGATTAAGTATTATCCTTATAACTTTCTATTGCCTATGAAGAACAGAACAACTTTTAGACCACTCACCAAGAACAGCATAACATCTAAGCTAGCAGTACTACTTTACAAACTTCCATCATTCCAGATGCATTGTACTAAAGGCTTTAGCAAGATAAACTTGGTTTCTAGTCTCAACACATGCCAAAAGCAATTACCAATATTTGAGACTTCTCTTAAAGGTACATACCGGTTCATATTACAAATTGCAAAGCTAACAGTGAGCAATGTATCCTGGAAATCCAAAGCACTTGATGAGTCTTGTCCTTTACTAGATAATTGTAAACAAGTTAAAATTTAAAACTACACTTGGTGGCATAATTAGAATTTAGTTTTGAAAAAGACTTTGACTATAAGTTTGAAATTTTTCTTAAGTAATGAAAGGCAATGACATGACTAAGAATATAAGATACCATAAAAGGGAAGATTATCAGAAACAGTTCAGTTTTTTTTTTAGTAAAAACGTTTGCATGGATATCGGGGGGGGGGGGAAGCATCAAAAAACTTCAAATACTTCCTTTACACAGAGTCTCAAAATAAAATATGAGTCGTTTTCAAGACATCTCTCTATATCTAGCAGGAGTATCAGCAACTCAGTGAGCAAAGGAATAAATGTATCTTCTCCCTCACAAGTCTTCCAACTCATCACATTAAAAAAACATGATCTGATATCTACATTTAGATTCCTCTTACTTTTAACATGGCCTTCCAATATACGAATTTTATTTATTTTAAGGACAATGTTTTGGGTGAAATATATTAATGTTTAAATTCAGAAAACGAGCAACTTTACAGAACATGCATAGCCTACAATGAGGAGTGATCAGGCAGTGCTCAGCCAGTGGCCACCCTGAGTTCCCTCAGGCTCAGGTTCCCCACCAGCCCTTACAGACACCTCTGATTCTCCCCTGCCCAAACCACTGAAAAACAGGGGCCTTGGTCCATTGTGAACTACTAGCTAAGAGAAACTGGATTTCTCAACTCACTGCCCAGACACTGGCCCAGGAAAATAAAATGAGATAGGATCTTTATGCTCAGGGAAGCAGCCAGCCAAGTTTTAAGACCAGTATCTTTGATGAAATAGGTAATGTTGGGCTAAACTCCTTTTACGGTGTTAATTCAGAAGTCCAATCATTTAACACTAATTCATGTGTGAAATTTGATGCCTAAACCCAAAAATAGTATTCCTTAAATCCTGCAAGATTCATCTTAGGCATTTCCTCTAGAAGGCAGGAGAAACAGCCAGTCTTTAACACACACATTACAGAAGTGCATTTTAAAAATAACCTGGTTTCTGAATCCAAGACTAAATTCTATAATATGAACTTTAAGAGTAAAGTAAAGCAATAGAAACCTACACTGCACTCCTTCAACAACAGAGCTGTTGGGATATTTCAATATTATTTCAGTAAATACCTAAAATGAACAATCCGTACATCAACTCATCCTCTACCTTAAGTCATTAACCAACCAAAATTATTCTCAAGCCTTTCTGATTCTCCATCCCACCCCAAAAAACACAACTTGAAGTTTTAGATACTGCACAATACTAAGCTTGCAATGCACTCGGGCAGAACCACAACAGAACAAAGCTTCTGTTCATACTACAAATAACCTGCACCAAAGAAATCCCCAAAACCACCACCGTCTGCAAATGCAAATGTGCAAAAACGTACATGAGCTTCAGTTTTTCCTTCTCCCAATTTTACGACAATTGGTAAGTTTCTCTTATGATCTTCAGCAGGAACAGACTTATTAAGTGTCAGCAGGTTTTAATGTTAGGAACCAATGAAAGGTTACAGCTTCAGAAACCTAACACACTTTACTAGTTTAGGGTTGGGCTTTTCTTTTTTTAAAAGCTATTTTTACTTCAAGGCCTGAAAGAACAGTCACTATTCCAAAGCATAGGCAATGATAGACTTTCCTTTTATAGTGTTGCATTGAAGTAAGTGCATATTTTTCAAGAAGTAGTTCCAACCTGTTCTGTAATTTCTGCCTGGTGAGTCAGCCCTCAGACACACACCCAAGGCAGCTTTGGAAGAAAAAGTGTATCTTTAGATCTAAAAGACCCATTGAAAACAGCTAAACCTTAAATTTTGAAAGGAAGGGCACATTATCTGACAGGTTTGGAAACAGACATTAGAAATCAGACTTAGAAGGGTACCTTCTATCTGATGCAATTAACTCCAGTGCCCTTACACTGCCCATCGTGCTCCTGCAGAGATTTCTGTGACAATGCCACTCACCATCTTCATCCACGGTGAGGTCCACGACTTCGGCGGCGTTCTGCCGCAGGGGCTGGATGACGGTGGAGACCCTGCTGCGGGAGCGCTGCTCCGGCGGCCGCGCCGCGTGCGAGCTGGAGCCCGCGGCCCAGTGCGAGCGCGCGTGGCCGAGCGCCGAGCGGGACCTGCACAGGGAACACCTCAGTGCTGGCCTGAAACTGGCCACCATTGATTTCTTCTCCTCCTCTCTGAGGAGCTACTCGCAGATTTTTATTATTAGAAGAGCATTTTATTACATTGAGATACCCCGTGACTCCATTTTCACAAATCCTACTGCAGCCTTTACCAGAGAATATAACAGCAAATGCCCAGCATGGAGAGCTTAAAGGTCCCTAAGGCATGTCCCATGTACATGCAGATATCTTAAAAAAAAATTCACTGTGAAACCCTACAGCCATGGCCGGGCAGCAATTACAGCTGAAATTGTTTTGGGTTTGTAAACAGTAATTGAAGGTCTCCAAATCCTATACTACTTCTGTGCAGACTGAAACTGCTACAAATGGTCTATAAATTATCTATAAGCCTATAAATGATGACAGACCTATGAAGACACTAAAAATTCGTAAACATTAAATACTTTTGCACGTTAACCTGTGACAAGAGTACTTTCAGAGGATTATTTTTATACTTCAAATTTACAAAATGTCGTGGCTGTGCAAAATCTCTGCACCTTTCCCTCAAATATGATTTTTGCTCCCTCTCTTTGGAGAACAAAAAGCTGGTTTTGTGATACTTAAACTAAAATGCAATGTGGCTTGAGGAGATCCTAAGCCTGTAACCATACCTAAGGAAAGGGATGGGTTTATCTCTGTTTTATAACACACAGCATCCATTCTGTTCAGTTCAGCCATGCAAACCCCAACACTCAAGACAATGATCTTCGGAGTGTGTATCTGCTTTGAGGCATACAGCCTTTAATCAAGGGAACAGTATTTTTACAGTCTTGTATTTACCACTGCACTCCCAAAAAACTTTGACTCTCCAGTATTTACATCAATCAAGTGGCTCTTATTTTCCAATTTGGAAAAACAATGTACTCAGACTTCAGAAATTCAGACGAGGAAAATGTGAAGAAAATTGAATGACTTCACTGAAAACAAACAAAACCCACTGCACAAATCACCATGGAGCTACTGCTCTTTTGGCTGGAGCACTGCAGAAGATGAGGGAAGAAAGTCTTAAGACTTGAAATAATTAATTATATTACAGAAAACACATCTTATTGATGCTAGGAATATACAAAGCTGTTTATTTTTTACAAGCATCTAGCTTTAGGTAGGTTTGAATTTGAAGTTTTCTTCAAGAAACTCCACTTCAATAGATTCTGTAAAATCTGAGAATATGGAAAAAAACTTTCAGAGATTCTTGGAAGAACAGGAAAGCATATAGAGCAGCAGCAGCTTCAAAAAAGTAGGCTGCTTTCCTGAGAAATGCTCAGCTAATCCCTAGATAGTCAACTCAGCCTACACAGGCTGTCTCGAGGAGCTCACTTTGCAGCTTTGCTTCCCCCAAATCCTGCACATCAATCACACTAATACAGGCACCTCAGCTACTCCAGATTAGTTCAATTCTCAAGCTTTGCCAAAGCTGTGCTTTGGGTTTTTTGTCCTTACTTTGTTTGGGGGTTTAGGATTGGGGCTTTTTGTTATTGATTGGGTTTTGTTTGGCTTGGTTTTTTTAATAAAAAATTCATACTGTGCATTCTGGTTAGAATTCCAGTGACATTACCTTATGGGCTTTTAATGGCACAAACATTGAGACAAAACTCAGAGACAAGCAAAACTTTATTAATGCAAAAAGATGCAAATCTCACCTGTAGTTTTCACCAACAGTGACAATCTCCACTTCACTGTCTGTTGAGGTAACATTTATTTCTTCGTTAGCAGTAACTTGGGGAGTGGAGGATGCTTCAATCACCACCACATCTTCATCAATACTTCCTGATGAGGGAAAAGGAAGAAGAAAGTTTCCATGCTTTATTTATACTCCATTCACCAACTGTCATTATAAGAGATTATTTTTCACAGATTTAAAATATATGTAGGCAGAGAATTCCATGGTGTATGTCAAAACCTCAGGTGCAACTGTCAAATACATGACCTAATTATTAAAGGGAGCAATTCTGCTCTAAATACTGAAGGAAAAAAGGAAGGAGACAGAAGACTGAATGTGGGGTAGGTATGCAAGCTTGCATTAGAAGCATTGAAAGCAATTGCAGTGAATTTTATTATCTGTAACACCAATAAAATTCAGTCATTTAATATAAAGACAGAACAAACTTACAAGCTAGCAAAGTAGTAGTGGTTTGTTAGCATTTTTAAAAAAAATGGTTTTAGAGGCATCAGTCTCAAGGCTAAATATTGACAACAGAAGAAAAATGATCCACCAACTACTTAAAAAAATATTCTTTTGGTGTTTATAAATATCTTTGTATCTAGATTTTTTGTGGCATTCACAATCTGTACTAGACAGAGGAAGATAAAATTAAACTGAGAATGATAAAAAACAGCAACTGAAACCCCACAAAAGAGACAAGTTTCCTTAGGAAACAACTTCCACTTCAGGAATAATGGTTACAGTTCCAGCCCAACAAGCAAACACATGAAATACTTCTCTAGAGCTGCAACACTGGCAGTGGCAAGTCTGAGCCATCTACAAGACTTTAATTGAGCTATGGATTATTCAGTGAGCACAAAAGAACTAAAAAAATGAGCTGTATGGCTTAGAAATCACTAACTATCATTTTGTTTTCTGCAAATTGCCTCAAGGAAGTTCTTGAAGACTTTGGTCTCATTCAAGTCAATACTTCCATCCTGTATGCACAGACTGTTCTCAGCTGCTTCACCCTATGAGAAAGATTATTCATTTTTATTTTATCAGTTTTTCTGCTTTGAAAACAACTCAAACTGCATTACCTATTTTCCAAAGGCCTTTGTTTCTGACCATACTTATCTCAGAAAGATTGCTGGCTGAAGTTGTAAAGAATGATGCTTCCAAATACTGATACTAACAAAACTCTGGCAATAGGAAGTAGCGTGGAACAAAATCAGTTTTCACAACTTGCATGAAAAGTTTGGGGAAAACTAAAAATACTACGCGGTCTAAAAAACAAAACAACATTCCAAAACTGAAAATACCAAAAGGCCAGTTACTGAGAGTGAAAGGTAGCAGCTAAAGCCCAGTACATCCAGAGGAATGTAAACATTGTGCCTATCAGGGCAAACAAGCAACAGCTTCCTTACACAGAACTATCTCAGCCACTAAACTTATCTGCTGTCAGACAAAACCACCAGCCAAGCAGCTGGGAAAAGGGCCCTGAGAAAAACCCCCAGCTCTTCCTTCCATCTCCCACAGCTGCACTGCTCTGAAAGATAGTAATTTTGAGAGCACTCCTCAAAGTCCACATGTCCTGAGGTTCAGTATTTATTGAAATTTATACAGGTACAAGAGTAGAAAGATTTAGGCTTAAATATGACTTTGTTACTTCAGAAAACAAAGGAGTTCTCCTTGAGGACAGAATCATCTAGAATGTAGATCTATACTGAAATTTACCCAGTATGCACCTCTACTGAAATTCTGACACAAGCTCATGAAAACCAAAGGGAATTCTTAACTGACTATCTACACAATTCAGACACCTTTCTCAATGTTCAAAAGCTCATTTTATTCAATTGTTTTTTTAAGCACTCCTTTAGCTGAGAGGTGATTGTACCAACTACACAAATCAGACTGTAAAAAACATCCAGACTGGTACTGAATGAACAGGTTTTGTGACTTCCAAACTAACAAATAAAATCTTTAGGAAAACAGTCAAAGTTGCTCCAAGTAGGATACAGCACAGACATAGTTCAGAGACATGCAACTTCCTACTGTTCTTGCCTCTAAAAACACCTTCCTAAGTCAGAAGCACAAACCAATGAAGTTTTCATCCCATTAAATACTTTCCTATACAAGGAACCAGTACTTTCTTCAAAATTAAGCAGAAAAATGACTATAAACTACGTAAATATTTAATTGTTTTATACAGTCCACCACGATACAGTTTAATTCACTTTTTTTTTAGCACATACCAGTCACTGGCCAGTCATCTGTCTGTGAAGAACTTCAAGCAAAATTTACAGCATGAATAGCTTACACATCAATGCATCCCCTGAGTGACTGAAGCTGTAAGAAGGAAGCTAAATCTGGATAATTACAGAGTTCACTACACCATTCCTGCAGCTCCTGAGGGTTATCTCACTTCAAGAAGAGTCACTGCACTGCTGACAGCAAAACAGCTACACAGATGGAAGAGATGTATTCTGCACTACTTTCAGAATAATACCTATGGCTACAAAACAAACAGAAAATCATCCTCCTGCAGGCACACATTATTTCTTTGTCATCTTCTGAATCACAGAACACATCAAGAAAATTATACTCTAGTTATTTGTCAGTAAATTAACCTTCAGGCCACCACTGAAAAACTCAGTCTGCATTTCAAATGAGCTTCTTAAAAACAAAACTTCTCTTGAAAATCAAAATAAGGATTTTAATAGTTTCCACAGAATTTGAGGTGTTTGTTTCCCTTCTCACATCTACTATGTGAGAATATTTACACATCTACTATGCAATAATATTTCATAGTGCATTCAAGACACCAAATTTCAGTTTGCAAGTTTTGCATTTTCCATTCAGACCTTTCAATAGCCATTAGTAATTAAGGTCTGCATGTGACTATTAATCAGAAATAATCAGTAACTTCTTCACATAAGTTTTTCCCCTCTTTTAAAAGCCTTTTCTATGATGGAAAACTAATGCTCAGCTGGCCTAGGGGAAGGGATAAACTCCACATGCCTGAATCCAAAGCTGAACATGTGTAAAACTGTAATCCTCCCTTAAAAACAAAAACACACTCTCATCCAGGCCTTACCTCACAAAACCAGTAAATTTGCCACAATAAAGTGCCTTCGTAAGCAGAATATAACTTTTATAATAAAATAAATATGATATTGGACTCTAAAGTTCAATACTTAGGCCAGTAAATGACATATTTTTCCCTACAAAGTTGTAAGGTTTCTTTACAGAAACTGCTATGTGCCAGTGATAGACCAACTTGCTGCTTTAGAATCAAATACTTAAATAATCCAGAAGTTGTAAGCAAGAGACTAAGCTTTGCACAGTATAACATGTATAATATATATAATTATACTACTATTTAAAAGACTATGGCATAACTCCAAGATTAATTAATCATCATCCCAAGGACCCCACCAAGGGCATAAGTAACACTGGAGTAATACCCAAATTTATGTTTGGCTGATGCCATTCTCAGAGGGTATTTTCACATCTGTTTTGCAATTAACATGGAATTTAACCAGTCTGAATATTACACGTAAGATAACAAAAGCATTTTTCAATACACAATTTCAAATGAGACAGTCTGATCAACTCTTAAGTGAAAGCAGAAGAGATTTAAAATCAGCAGTCAAGTTCCAGTGAGAGAGATGCCTTATTCTGAGTTCCAAGCTTGCACTGGATCAGACCAAGAGCCCACTCAGGCACATGTTCTCTCTAACAGCTGCAGCAGGCAAAAACACTGTGCAGTCAGGGCAGAAAACTCAGGCTACAAATTTTAACTAAAAGCTCTCACACCACCCAGCATCCACAACAATGTCTCAGATGTCAGAGGTCACTTTCTTGTCCAGTCATTGCTCAGCTGTCAATAAATAAGTGTGTTGAACGTGGGACTGTGTGCCCTAATAGCCACTTATGCTCAGGAAGTAAAGACAATGACTTGGACAGTAATTCAGCTTGAAATGAATAAAATAATACCCTGCTAGTATTAGTCAGTACTGTCTCCTTTTCCTCTGCAATGTCTTGAACTAGGCATGGCTGGCAGCCCTGCCCTGAGCCTGACAGAGCACAACACCCCTGTATGAGCCTCTGGGTCACAGATTTGTGCCTTTGCTCTTGTTCTCAGGCTCTGAAGGTCCTGTGACCCAAGCAGACAGACCAAACACATTTGTCCTTTCCCTCCCTAGATGTCTGAAGATTCCTGGGCACCAGGACAGTCCCTCCCTTCCCCTGGTGGCCTTGAAGGTCCGGCAGGAGGCCAGGGAGGTGCTGTTGATGAGCGTGGCACAGCGCAGGGGAGCTGATGCACCCAAAGCACTGGCACAAAATCCAGCAGCTACAGCTCCAAGGGGAACCTGGATCAGAAATGCAACCCCCTCCTGTCACTGGGGCAAGGGACACCTCTGTCATCATTTGCTTCCTCTGAGGACTGAGTGAGTGACTCATGTTCTTTTATATGGGTTTTGAGTCTAGATTATGATTGCTAGGTTGATAAAGCAAACCACATGTTAAGATTTGACCTGCTCTGCAGAGGGTCCAGGTGATTAGAAACTTTAACTTGGTGGTAGTACAAATTTTGTATTATGCTGCTTACAGATTGTATTACATTGATTCTACTTAGAGAAATCCAGTGCCTGTCTACTCATAAAATCCTGCTAAGAAAAGACTTAATTGTAACTAAGATTTAGTGCTGTCAACATTCTGGCAAGAACCTGCCTGTTCCCTTAGGGTTGTGTGATTACAGTTTTTTTGTACCTGAGACTTACTTGGAATAAACTTTCCAATAGCTGTGCATGATGGGAAAAATTTTCCAAAGCACACAAATTGCTTGGGAGTCTGCACCCTGGTGGAAAAGACAGTCAACCACAGTTTAGCGGATTTTGTCCAACTACGAGCCATGCTAACTGAAACCTGTACTGACTGTTCTTAACCTTGCACCAAAACCACTCCTATGGGCAATGCCACTACAAGCCAAATCTACAAACAGCATCTTTTCAGCAGGAAAGCTGCAGCAGGGCTAAAGTGAATGCCACACAAACTTCTATTACTGTAGCTATTTAAAGCCCCAATCCACAGCAGATGGATATAGCAGCACTGATTAATGTCCACTGCTCACAAAGCCAGGTGCTCCTTTCCTCACCCCTTCTCAGTTCTTCTCCAGTAAGCAGCATGGTAAACAGGACACTTACACCCTTCCTTATCCACTAATGCTATTGAGATAAAAGGTTGGAATTATCAGCTGCATCAGTTGGTGTGAGAAAAGGACTGCATGCTGTAGTTTGTAGGAGGGATTAAGTAACTGAAAAATAATCAACTTTAACAACAGGCAGCTCACTTCTACTTAATACCTGTTTATCTTAAACCTGTTAAAATAATCTCAGCATGAAGCAGTATTTGCTTAACATTTTCACCAGCCTCTGGCTTGTAAAATATTGAATGTCTATATTCAATGTTTTTTTGGGAGACAGACAACAAATGTTAGAGAATTAAGATGACAGTAGTGAATAAACACTGTCTTATCATTTGAAGCAGCTTTGAACAAAATTTGGAGCAGCTTCTCATCAGCATTACATTCTAAGAGGAGAAAAACCTGGCTAGCATTAGTTGTTCAAAAATAGAAAATAACACATTGGACCCTGAAGGAATGGTAAGGTATTAGGTGAACAATTTGAACAATTTATGACAATGCAAAACTCTACACAGCTTGTTTTTTCTAATAACACTTTGCCCTTTTCCAGAATTCTGCTGTATTGCCAAGCAGAGTACATAAGATTAAAAAAATGCTCTAATTTAAGCTTTTGCTAGATTTCCCTCCACAGACTGCCTCCAAAGTGCAGCTCCAATCCTTTAGATCCAAGATGAAAATCAAATTCTTGCAGAAGCAGAACATTTGCATTACAACACGAGGAGATCCAACAAGAGCAAAAGTTGAATTTTGCCACCTTCCATAGGCAAAGGTGGAGGAGAATTGTTTCTGTTGGTGTGTACACAGGGTTAGAGAAAAGCTTCTGCACCACCTAAACAAAACACAGAATCAAAATTCATGTCTCCCAGCAAAAATGCTACCTTCTGTCATTTTAATTGCAATTGAAACCAAGTGATGAACACTGCAATTAGGACATACACCCTGCAAGCACCTGCACCTCCAGCTGCAGGGATCATTAAACTGCACCCAGCTGGTTTCACGCTGCCCTTGTGCCCCAGCTCCTGCCTCCCCTGAACGAGCTCCAGCTGCCCCCCCCAGATGCAATGAGAACAATGCCTTCCATGGCACACAGCTGGCACAACAAAACCATGCCGTGCCAGGTGTCAGGATGCACTGTGCACACTCTCACACTCCAAGGTTCACAAGGTTTCACCAGAAGAATAGCTCAAGCCCTCACAGAACAGGAGGAAAAACCCAATATAATGCTATTTGTTTTCTTGGTAAAGGTTTTGTTAAACGACCCCTCTTCACATCTCCATTAATATGATTTTTCCAAAATTAGCCAAGTCAATTTTATTAATTATAAGAACTTACTAAATACTTTGGTTAAAAAGATCTGTTATTTTAATTTCTTGCAACAATCAGAAAAATTGTTTTCAGAACAGTCCAAACTAATTTAACTTACTAGTTCTTTAAATGCACTGTATCTTTAGTTAAACATCAACATTCAAAGCAAAGAAATATTTTCTGCAATATCCTTAATACAAATTGCTATTCAGTAGGCTATAAGACTAATCACATCACTTTGAAGCCTGCTTTTTAAAAATCCAGTTATTGCTACATCTTTTTAAACTGTATTTTCTTTTCCAATTATTATTCTCCTCCTTTCCTAAGTCTGTCCTCTAGCACCTTTACATATATGCCCTAGGCCTCATATTGCTAGCAGAAGTTATTTGTCCTTCAGCACATTGTAAATTCAGCAGATATGTAAAGAAATTCTCCCTAACATTAACAAGCTCATGTACATTACTATCAATACAAGCCTTTCCTCATACAGAAACCCCATCCTGCTTGCTCCCTACACAGAGAAGTTGCATAGCTGTTTTCCAGCTGCCCCCATTTCTGTCCTAATTAACTCAATAACCAGAAATGCCTTATATAACAGCACAAAGCTACCAAAAATGTTAATCACATTTTTATCTTGCTAAAAATAGGACACTTTCACAGAGGATGTCTGCTCAACTTCCCATTATATCTGCAATGTAAACAAAATGCTCAAAAACCTTTCCATCAATCTATATTTCCACTGGAAAAACCCCCACAGTATTCACACACACTAAGCCAGAATCACTTTCCAGCTCCCTGCAAGTGCTGGTTCTGCAGTACAGGAATGAACAACAGGACACAATCCTTACAGCAGACCTTCCTTCAGTCACAACTCATGTCAGTATTCTCATCTAAAGTTACTGGTGCAGAACTAATCAGTTTTCTTCATTCATGACATGAAATAGACACTTTCATTAATTAACAGTATAAAAATTAATCTATTGGACTTTTCCACATCTGTGTGGAAGGAGAGTTGTTACTGATCCTATATAATTCTAGTTACATAGAAATCTACCCCCTCTGAAAATGGTAAGAAACCACTAATTTGGAAACAAATGTGTTAACACTGTAGTTTCTCAAACTGGCTTTTCATATAAATGTATGCATATCCCTATTATTTATTATTTACAAATCATATTCTTCAATATGGTTACACATGCATGTCAAATGTAACTTTTTTAGGCCTAATTAATTTCTATTCCCACAAATATGCATTAAGATAATTAAGGCCGTGCAATAATTCTTCTGTTTCAGTTATACATGCCCACCCCTAGCACTGCAGAAGTAAAACTTTAGCATTACAGATTTTACTTGTATTTAAACATCACAGACATTATTTCCTACTGCAATGAGTAACAAGCAATAATCTAGACTTTACTACTCTGGTTCTGTTCAAGCAGAAATCCTGCCCTGAATGAATGAACATTCACACTTTTTTTTGTTTTAACCCGTTCTTGTATTTTCAGCCACATTTTCTTAGAGGAATGATAAGCACAGCCTGAGATATGGTTTCACTTATTAAAGCATATTTGTCACTAGATAAAACACATGGTTGCACAGATTAACACCATGCTGTGTTCTATCTACTTCCCCATGCTCTCAAAAAGCTGAACTAAAACAGAATGCACAACTACTTTCACTTGGCAAATTTAACACAAAAGGAAGTCCAAAAAAATCTGCCAATTAACAAAAACCCACAACAAACAAACAAACCAGGAAAAGCACCCAAAACAAACCAAACTAAACAAAAACATTCCCCAAAAAGTCTTCCTCCAAGCACTCAAGGATTCAGATACTGTGACAAGACATAGTAGAAAAATAATTGTGTAAACCACCTGCCTTGCATTGAGTTTATCTGGGCAAAACATCTGGTATAGATAGAATACTTTTCTCTCATTATCACAATACTAAAGCTACCTTCAACTGACTCATATTTCAGCTCCTATAACAATAGACTTTTCTTCATATTTTTCTAAATTTTCAAGAACAGTTAAATATTAGCATATATTTCTACATTCTGAAAATAGAATTATTACCATAATCAGTTCAAAGCTAAATTTTTAACACAATTCAACAGCTAAAACAATAAAAATGGATCAACTCAGCAGCATGTGATTAATCAGACTGAGCAACTTCCATTATGTGCTGTAGAAGCCATTAACTTTTACATTCAAGATTTTAGATTTGAATGTACTAAGGTCTGAATGTACTTCTCCCATCAAAAATTTATGTTGCAATGTTCACAGTACTTGCAGCAGTAAGTCTATCTGTAGTATTAACCTCAGAAACTGCTCTAAAGGACTTCTACAAAAGCCTATTATACACAATGAAAGGTAACTAATACAAAATACCTCAGGAATTGAGTTTTACCTGAAGGAACAGCTGTGCTGTTCTGGTGGTTTTCAGCAGGTGACACAAACAAGTCCTCCTCCCCTTCAGTAGATGAACTGGAAGAAGATTCAGTACTGAGATCATTCTCACTGGAGCTGCTGGAACTGGGGAGTAAAGCATACTTTCTTCGAGCCAACACTTCCCGCTTTTTCCTCTGCATTAAAATTCGTTCTTTTTGGTTCTGTGTCCGCTGTGATGAGCTTGTTTTCACAGCTCTCTTCCTATATGGAAGTCTTCTTAAAGAACTGTTGTGAAAACAGGGCCTTTTCATCAATAACCCAGGTACAGAGTCTGCCTCAGTCCGAGGCCACTTTTGTGACCTTGCACTGTGAGTTCTGCTTGGAGTATTCAGCACTGCCTGAGGGTGTCTCAGAGGAGCATCTTTTTCCTCATCAGATGTTACTGTGTCAGAGTCCCCAAAATGCAAGCTAGATGAAGGCGATGAGATACAGTCACTAAAAGAAGAATCATTGTCTTCACTCTGTGTTTCTAGATGCTGTCTCAATCCTAAGATTCCTTTATTTTCTTTATCAGGACAGTTCTGAGTGTATGAAGGACCAGCCTGCTGGCTCTTGCGTTTTTTTCGCACCACAATACCTTTCTCTTGGTCTGTATGGCTGCCATTCATGTCCTTTTGCTTTTGAGAATCACCACACAAGTGAGAGAACTCATTCCCTACTTTACTGGCAATCATCTCAACTTCTGCAGTGAAGCTTTTGGCCTCTCCAATAGGCTCAGGGTTCAAGAGGATCCCCTTCAGACTCTCCTGTCTCTTTGGTGCATCAGAAGGAACTTCACTCTTCATATCCGCTTTTAGGGTATAAACTATTTTACATTCAGGAGTCCATTTAGACATGGAAAGATTTAAGAAAGGCCTAGAAAACAAAACAGATAAGCATCAAGAAAAGAAGCATTCGATTTTTTCAAAAGCAAAGCTAAAATAAGAGAAAACCCATTTACTGCTAGGACTAATCTCCCAGCGGGAATGGCAAAACAACAGTAACCAAAATACAAGTGTTTCAAAATAATAAAAATACTCCTTGACAATGCTATTTTTCATGAAGACAGAGCTCTTTAATTTAAGTTCTTACAGCCAGTAAAAACATTATCACTCTCACAGAGCAAATACTGGTCTATGTCACCTGCAAAACGATGATGTCTGCCTTACTGATGCTTAAGCGTGGCAGTTACAGGCTACTGCTTACAGAAGTTACCTGAGTTTTGGCTAAATAGCTCCCATAGCCATCAACTAAAATGCCTGCTTATTAAATAAGGCCTGTGTCTTCCCCTGCAGCAGAACACATGGACAGTAAATACCTCAGCACAATACACAGGGTTGTATGGTGTCAGTTGAGCCATAAAAGTCAGTTATTTGGAATTCACTGTTCTTTTCTGACATGAAAAGGAATGGAACATGAGAGATTTTGAACTGTTATTATTTTGGGGCAAAGTAATAAAAATCCATTTATTACCCTGAGTCTCTTTTAAAAGTCACCACACATTAGCAGTACAGGGTACAAAGCTATTTTCAGTCCATGTACTTTTGACTCTTACCCTATGACAGAAACTGAGTACATCACAGCATACGTTCCCTTTGCAGTCACTATGGGGCAGCTTCCCCTCCCTGCAAAAATATAAAGCTGCCAATGTATAACATGAGCCTCAAAAAAGCACTTTTGTACTGGAAGACACAGACAACAGCAACCTCAGTAATGGATCCATGTTCAATCTGCTTCATCTGCCATCTCTGCCTCTGGTTTCAATTCCCAAAAGAGAATGGTGAAACAATTTGTTTCCCACTGTGATAAGTACTGGAACTCTTTTCTGTAACTAATATCAGGGGGTTTTACGCCTCAGCTGAATAAGGCTACAGTGGATACTCAACAGCTTAGAGCAAGTTGTGCTGAGCCACCAAAAAGCTACTAAAGAAAACATGCAACAATGCCCAAAGTGGAATAAGGCTGCCTAAGCAGCACAGCTGGGAATATGCATGAAGCCACAAAAAACACCTGAGCTATTCTAGAAACAGCAGCAACAGCCACGCAGAGCCATCCTGACAGGACGGTCAGCATGAACCTCACAAAGTTCCACAAGGCCAAGTGCAAGGCCTGCACCTGGGCTGGGGCAATCCCAAGCACAAACACAGGCTGGGCAGAGAGAGTGAGAGCAGCTCTGGGGAGAACTTCAGAGGATGTTACTGGATGAGAAGCATTACATGACCTGACACTGTGTTTGCAGTGGCTCAAAAAAGTGTGGCCAGCGGGTCAAGGGAAGGGATTGTCCCTCTATTCCAGCATAAGGACATGGAGCCGCTGGAACAAGACCACAGGAGGGCCATAAAGATGCTCCCAGGGGTGGAGAATCTGTCCTATGAAGACAGACTTAGAGAACTGGGGTTGATCAGCCTGGAGAAGAAAAGGCTCTAAGGAGACATTACAGCACCTTCCAGTACCTAAAGGGGGTCCAAGAGAGCTTGAGAGGGACTTCTGACAAACACAGGTAATGACAAGACAAGGGGAAATGGCTTCAAACCAAAAGAGGGCAGGTTTAGATTAGATATGAGGAAGAAATTCTTCCCTGTGACAGTGGTGAGACACTGGAACAGGCTGCTCAGAGAAGCTGTGGATGCCTCCTGGAAGAGCTCTTAGAAAAGCTAGGCTTTAAGCAATGTGGTCTTGTGGAAGGTGTCCTTGTCCATGGCAGGGAATTTGGCAGTAGATGACTTTCAAGGCTTCTTCCAACCCACGCCATTCCATGATGGTTCTATGATCTGGGGCAGGTTAAGCAGCCCTGCCTACTCAGGCCCATAATCCTCTGCCTGGATCTCCAAACTCTCCAAAATGCTAATGCATCCTTACATGCAGAGCTAATATTTAAACTCATTTATTTCCTCACAGAACATATCAATACAAAACTGAGACTACAAAACAGATTTAAATAAGATTTTTTTTAGACTGTTTTGCAAACTGATGCTTTCAGGAGCAGCTGTGAGCTAGCTGCTCCTAACAGACCCTAAAGAATTACTTATTTCAGTTTGGAATGGGTATAAACTGATGCATCATCCCTGTGTCCTCTTCATAGCCATAAGCAACTACTATACTCCATGTGATGTTATCTGGGATAAAAACTTTGCAAAGGGCAACAATGCTGCACAGCTAACACCGACAGAAGCTGTAAGTTGACAGGATCCTTCTGGAGATCAAGAACCTTTTGGATCCCAGAACCCCAGCTGAAAAGCCCCATTTGAATGTTCTCACTGGAAAGCCTACAAGCATTTATAACAACTACTGTTAAATATGAGGCCTATATCCTCTGATAACAGAATGCTGCTGTTCTCTATAGGAATTACAGCAGATAGGCTTGTCTCACATGCAAGCCAAAAGCTTGGAATTGCCAGTATAGACAAGGGGCTCTTACTTCATCAAGAAGTAATTGCCAGTTACTCAAGGGGCATTGTTGGAATTGCCAGTATAGACAAGGGGCTCTTACTTCATCCAAGCACTACTTTTTTATAGTTTATAGCAGTAAGTTTTAGTGGAATGCACTATATAAGGCTATCTTTTTCTTTAGGGCTGAAAAAAAAAAAAGAAGTAGCAAAATTGGAAAAAAGTAGAAGTACAAAAAGCCTACCTAGGAAACAAAGCCTATCAAAGCTGTGGAGTTCTGCTGTCTACCCTTGCCAGCTCCAGCTCTTAGACAGTCCTCACCATTCTCATCCATACCATCCTTCTTTGGAAAATTAGGATCAAGACTTGCAGTTTATCCAGTTTTTAGTAAGGACAGGAATGCAGCATTCAGACCTTCCACAAGCACATAGAACAAGCAGTACATAGTCCTTCTTCTCATCCTCCCAAGGTCACCTTTTAGCTCTGTTATTTATGCACCACTGTTTTACAGAAATGTAACAGTCTGGTCAGTATTCACCCCAGTCCAAAAGCAACGCAGACCCTCCCACAATAACCCTGTATTTCGTCACAAGTTTTTTTAGAAAATCCACAAAATATTTCAATTTGGGGGGATTTTTTTTATTTAGAAAGATTATTGACTTTGAACACAGTCATAACTTGCCAGCATATACTACATGTCCAGCCTATACATAACTGTTTCCTCTCCTTTTAACATGAAAACTTCAGAATCAAAGATAATTCCCTCAATTTTTATAAGAAATTAAAATCTGAACATTTTCTCATTATGTGAGCACAACCAAGGGCTGATTTACAAAGGATTCTGTTCTATTCACTGGAGTGCTACCCCCCTTTTTATTTTTAAACTAAAGTGGAGGAATCTCCATCAGTATGAAAATTCTGCATGCTGAATGTGATTATCCTTGCATAAGCTCTGTTTACTTTAGTGCAGAAGCCACTGTGCTGAAATACAGATTTAGCTATTTAATTTACAACAAAAAAATTAGTGCAATGATATTTACACTTTGAGAAACCTCAAACTGCTGTAAGATGATGAAAAGCTGAAATTATCACAGTGAAACCAAGTGCATCTGAAACATTATTTACTGGATTTGTTTTATTCCAACAGGGAGCCTACGTACACTAGCCAGTTATCATAGATTCAAACATTTTGTATATGTTTACTCTTACAACCATGGAAATTCAACCAAGTAATCAAGAGCTCTCTATTTTTTGCTAATCAGTAGAGGCTGAAGGGCTGCTTACTCACAGGAGAGCTGCTGCCTTCAACTACAAACTTATACAACAAATAATCCATTTCTTCACTATTTAGAAATGCTATTACAAACTTTCAAACAAAAAATTTGACCAAAAAAAGACAAAATCTGGACTAGAGTTCAGTCCATTTAAAGTATCTTCAGTGGTTAGACATAAATGTCCATTTTTCTTCTGCACAGAAGACAAAATTTAAGAGGGACTACAAAAATAATATGCAAATAATTAAGTCATTAGAATGAGATAATCTGCTGTTAAAACATTTAGAAGTTCCTACAATATCTATTTCTAATTAAAAGTAGCCCTCAGAAGCTTTTTCAAAAAGCAGCAAGATTAAGTAAGTTCAATCAGCATTAGTGTTCCTCCTTCCTAATCAAAACATCTGCCCATTGACTTAGTCCCCCATGTTTCCTCTCAAAGTTTTGATTTACTATCCTCTTTTAAGCCAAGATGACTCAATGAAGAGCTGTTAAGACAGCTACCTGAAAGCTATAAATAGTTATTCTAAGTTACTCTCTCAGGTGCATGACTGTTTAGAATTATGAAGTGCACATGACTTTTATCCATTCTTTTCACCACTTAAAACCATTGATATTAATCATTCTAAGACATAGAGCCATGCAAGGAAATTCATGCAAAATGGGAAATCCCTTGAAATAGCTAAGTCAAAAAACAAGGTTAAAGAGGTCTTTACAGCAAGTTTATGATCACATATCAAAGCAAAACACATTTGAGTTATAAGATGGAGCAATGGATTTGATCATTAATTATTAATCTCTTTATAAGCAAACAAAAATTACATAGCATTACAGTACTATAAAACAGTAAAATGCTTCATTACACAACATATAACTCAGTTTTTTGGTATAAATTTCACTGATGAATACGTGTGACCTAATAGATCATTACCCTGAAAATGTATTTTCAGCCACATTCTGAATACAGTAAACTCCCTTCACCACCTAGAAAAAAATCTCCTTGCATTTGTTGTCCCTTTATTTAGCTCTAACTTGTTGTCTTCGCATATGGTCACTGAACTCCCAACTAACTTTCTAAATTAATTCCCTTCCCTGATATGCAGCTTGGATCAGATTTTACTTTTACCATTATTTTTACTCTGACAAGCCAATACTCGTACTGTTAAATTCATGAGAAAATCTTTCTTTCCTCTCATTAAAAAGATGTATTCTTATTCTTTCAGAAGGCTTTTCCATTATATATATCAAGAAACAGGAACATGAAAAAGGTTATAAAATTCATACAAGGCCTTCAGCAAAGTGAGAAACCTTAAGCACTGTTACTTTCCAATCTCAGGCAGGCAGCCAAGCAAGGCTGATTCCTACATGGCCCTGACACACTGGAGGCTGACACTTCAGGAGTTGGACCCCCAACTCAGTCCCATGGAGACTGAACCTCAGTGCTATCACGTCCTGCTGCTCCAACAAAATAAGAACTCACTGAGTAGATCACAAAAAAATGCCACTCATTTTCCTAAAAGAAGCAATTCTGTCTTCATTTCATTTCTATCAAGCAGGGACAACCAGTATGCCTGTCCAATGCAGAGTAAGTGACAAGGAGCAAAATGTCTAATATTCACTTCCACTAGCAGGAAAACAAGTGCCATCAGATTTCAAAATTTTATTGCATTCTTCTTCATCTTTGGTCATTCTTCACTTTTTATCACTTCATTAGAAAAACAATGCTCTTCTAAAGCTTGTTTTAACTACTAAATTTTAGCATCCTACATACTGGTTTTCTAATCTTTGACAGAAAATAAAGCAACAGATCTAAAGACCTATGCATTTTATAAAACAGCAACAATCAGAAAGTAATATGAAATTCCATAGTGTTTGCATTGATACTATGTATCTTTATTCACGGGACAATATGAAATACTATTGCAAACCATTCTCAATTTCCTTTCTGTGCTTTAATGCAGACAGAGTGATGACTTCATTTTTAAATGACAAAATTACTGGAATTCTCTGAGCAGAATTCTCTGACAAAATTACTGAAATCTCTGAGCAGAATACTTATGTTCTGCCCTACAGAAAGGTACAGTAATTCAGAACAACAAACATGGTATAGTTACTAACTGCATGTTCTGGAAACAAGTTCTTGCTTACAGGCTCCTAGAGCCAGCCCACTACACCCAGCCCAGACAGAAGGGTTTGCCTGTGCTTTGCAGAAGTGCTACAGCTACATGAGGCACAGCAATGCAGGGAGCCTTATCCACTTCTTGCAGGCAATTCTAGGAATCATCACTGCCTTGGAAAGTCTACTCTTGAAGTGAAACAATGTTATTCCAAGTACAGTACTACCCTTACTAACCTTCACAAAGCCAACTCAAAGTCAGACCCCGGTAACTGTGCCATCAAGTACTGTAATGAACAATATCCAACCTCTGGACCAGCAAAGTCTACTTAATTTTATCCCCTAAAAAATTCTTTTGGGACCTTCAAGGTTTGCTTCCTGATGCCTAAGTCAATTCAGCTCATTATGCAATTATCCTGTAACAGAAACATCAGGACACTTATAGGACAGCTACAGAATGCCTCTGTAGTGCCAGGCTGCCATTCACCTCAGACTGAACAACACTGTACTCCTAGGGAGAGACTGCTGAAGCATCTGCCTCACCTCTTCCAACAGAGCCCAGCACACAACAGCTACAGAGGAGCTCTTCAGGACAGGAGCCATGGCCTGGCTCCAGCTGGAGCAGACAAAATCCACAGAGCATGTGCAGCTGGATGCACCTCCTGTTAACAGCTGAGAGCAATGCTGCAGAGCACCCCCCACCAGCACAGGGGAGCTGGGCTGCACAGAGCCCCCTCAGAGCACAGGGGAGCTGGAATGCACAGAGCCCTCACACAGCACAG
>WBNQ01090264.1:31372-50362 GCA_013401375.1 Spizella passerina
GCACAGGGGAGCTGGGCTGCACAGAGCCCCCTCAGAGCACAGGGGAGCTGGGCTGCACAGAGCCCTCAGAGCACAGGGGAGCTGGGCTGCACAGAGCCCCCTCAGAGCACAGGGGAGCTGGGCTGCACAGAGCCCCCTCAGAGCACAGGGGAGCTGGGCTGCAGTACACTGAGTCAGTCCAAGGCCATAAATGTACCCAAGGAAATCCCAGCCTCAATCAAGCATCACTATGCACACACTCAACTGGACAAAGAATCTGCCTGCCTTTGCAAGATGGATTTGACAAAAATCTATTTGATATTGCAGGTGTATTTGACAAAAATGGTGCTCACAAGCACATTTTTCAGTCTAGACATTTCTTTGCTATGTCTTAGGCTTAAATCAGTTAGCTACATTAACACTATGTAAATCATGGGTTTAAGATAGAAGCATTATGATTTGGCAATCAGGAATGTTTTGGCTTCAGTGAACTCCAAGACAAATATAACAGCATTGAACTTAAGAACAAAAAGTTGCATCTTTATAAATTGATGACAAAATGCAATTTTTTACTGGAACTTAAGATCTTAACTAGAAATTGTGCCTCCCAAGACAGCTAGGAAAGTTCTGAGATATACAGCCATCAAAAATTATTTTAAAAATTGTGTCTTAGTCCCCCTGGCATTTTTGACCTTTGAGGCATGTGTAATTCTTCTTGATGTAGTGTCATTTTGCAAACGCTTCTCAATAAAGCTTTGAGGAGCAAAGTTAAACATGATCTTTGCCACAGCTGCTAGTAAGAGCCTTTCAAGTGAGACTTGTGAAATTAACCATTAGGACAGTTTTATGCTGCTCTTCAGGAAACCGAAGAGAAGTAGGGGATTTTACAGGTACTAAACCGAGCAGATCTGCCAGTTTCAGGGGAAAGGACACTGCAGCAGACTACTCTACTCTGCACCCAGCAGAGACAAAAGTAAACATTTTACCTAACAGCAGTCAAATATTAGGACTAAACTGTATTGGGGAAGAAAATGACAGAAGCAAATAGCCCTTACTGGCCTCTTGCTAGCAAAGCCATGAACCAGCCTTCTCAGATTTCACTTGGTGAACACTCAGTGAGAAGGACATCATTTTAATTTAGGGCAATTCCTTTTCCAAATAGCATAAAGTACATAAAACAACAAAATAATTATGTTTTATCACCAGATCTGTAGTGGTTTGGCTGTCTGCATGTCAGTAAGGGTAAAAAGAGATTTATAAACATGCATATTGAGTAACATTGTATGGGATACACGTACAAGGTAAGGATAGGATAATTACTCAAAATTGTAGTCTCCTAAGTTTTGCCAGTGTAGCTGCTTCCAAAGTTTACAGAGCTCTTGTGAGAAACACAAGATGTATCCTCAGCTGAAGTCTTTAACTAGTGAACTTCCTTCAAGGTTATGTACAGATTGGTGGGGATTCTTGGTGGCTCAAGCCTAGCAGAGAATCCTAATGGGGCAGAAGGAAAGGAAGAAAAGAAAATGTCTCTTTCACCAACCCAAACATTTTCTTACAACTCACTTAAAGGAGACTGTACATCAGGAAAGCCATGACGAACTCTTGATACAATATCTGCCTACGGCAAATCCAACTCTCTGTACTATCCCCATTGTTTACCTGCGAATTAAATCATCCTGTTCCCCATCCCATCATCACTCCCCCCTCAATTTTTTTCCTATTTATTCAACTGCTTGACATGCAAGCTGCTATAATCCATCAGCCATGGAGGAGGGCACTATAACTTCCATCTTCTCAAAGCAATGTCCTCACCATTAGAGGAAACAGAAACAAATTAAAGATTGTACATCTTGGAAAAAGAAGGCAGCAACTGCTGTCAACTAAATGTTACTGCAACACAGCCACCTCCAGTGAAAATCAACTGCTATAACTGATCTGATTATGTAGGTCAACAAAGTTACTAATTCAAATATAAACTGGAATCACAGTGCTGTTAAGATACACTCTTAATACACTTTTACAAAAGCCACTGCTTCATTAAAGACATATTTCTGAAAGGTCAGAGTGTCCTCATCCATATTTTGAAAGGACATGCAAAATATGCATGAGTGCTGTGAGCTGCTCACCCTCAAACTCCCAATACTAGACACAATCTCATCTGTAGCTGCCAGGGCTTCAGCCATCAATAAAAACCACCAGATTCTTAAATATGCAAGATTTCAAGAGCTTTTAAAACAGAAAGCTTGGTGCCTTCTACTCTATTATTTAATTGAAGTGAACCATAAAATGTTTCTACAGCCTTTCCCACCTTATGAACTCCATAGGTGATTCTATACTGTGGATGAGTGCACAGACAGGTGACCAGATGTTCACTCTATCAAATTAACCAAGATCATTTCTTTCCCTGTCAATCCTTGCATATCAGCAAGGATCATCCTGTCTAACAGGGTTTGCTTTTGATCCCTCCCTGCCTGCCCCAAGACAGTCCCTTATCCAAAAAAAAAGTAAGTGCAAAACCACTTAAATTGCTTAGTTCTGACAGCAAGAACTATGGATATGTGAACAACAAGATGTAATTTCCAATTTTAAGATTGGCAAAGCATTTTATCTATTTAAATATTAGTTGTCCTGGAAAAGCTTTCTACTAAGTATCCAGCATTAATATACCTTTGGAATTTTCTACAAGTTACAACAATGACAAGGAAAGACCTTATACTGAAAACAGCTTTCCTTTCATAGTTTGTAATACAGATACCATGACAAACCCAAATCTACATAATGAGCAATGTTTTTTGTTCCAATCTTTTGTTTCTGAAATAACTGCGTTAGAATCAAATTCTTCTAATTACAGCAACCTCTTACCTCCTGCATTATGTCCTCTTCTGGAGAAGTACTTGGCTATCAGGAATTAAGGGTCTCATTTAATCAGCTAAAGCAACCAGGCCTTGCTTATGATTTAATAAAATCATTTCAAGCCATGGAAGAGCTCATTCAAACAACATGAAAATTCCATGAATGCATGCTCAGCCCTAATCACAAAAAACATCTAATAAAGTACATGCCCTTAGCACCTGCCCATTGCAACAGTGACAAGCCCACGTACCTCTGAGGATCCTGGCCTACATTTCTGAATGAACGTTACTTCCTTGTTCATCAGGCAAAAACCACCTGAAAACGGTGATTTTTTTAAAACACGGGTTAAGAGAACACTAACTTCGCAAACAAAACAAATGACGTCATAACAAACGCTATTACGCACAGAAATAGAAACTCATTTCCCTAAGGGGAAAATTTGTGACAAATTTGTGACAAAACCCCAGAGAGTGCTGCGGCTGCCCGCAGTGAAGACACGGCTTTGTGCGTCAACGAGGCGCTGAATAAAAAAGGAAAAATACATTTCTGCGTGAAGTTCCCACCCGCCGCACAGCCCCGCGGCTCAGCGCTGCCGTCAGGGCTCGGGGCGGGGGAGCCCCGGTCGGGCCCGGCCCCACCCGCGGGGTCCCCGCCACCCCCCGTACCTGAGACAGCGAGGCCGCGGGGGAAGGGGCGGGTGCCGCCGGCGCCCTGCGCAGGGCCGAGGGGTAGAAGCGGCCCCGGTGGGCGCCGCAGTGACCCCGCGGCGCTTCCCGGCGCGGCTCGAGAGGCCGCAGCGTCCTGGCTGTGCCGGTGCGGCCGCTGCCCCCGCTCCGGTGCCGGTGCGGCCGCTGCGCCGGGCGGGCCCCGCTCTGTTGTGGCGCAGCCCCCGCCGCTCCCTGCCCAGCGCAGCGCGACACTCGGCGCTGCTTTACAGCCGCCCGCAAAGCGCAGCCGCGCCGGCGCGCGCCCCGCCTCCCGCCGCGCCCCCTGCCGGGCGGCGGCGTCACAGCGCGGGCTCGGGAGGGGGCGGGCTGGGGGTAGGGCGGGCTCCTGAGGGCAGCGGCTGCTCGGGATGGGCTGACGGACGGGCGGGCACGGCCCTGGCTGCCTTCGCTGCTGCTCTATTTAGGCGGTTGTGTGTAAATCCGTAAAGCGGTGGTGTCAGAGCGTGGACCGGGCTCCGCTCGGTGGTGCCGGGGAATGGGACACAAGGCAATGGGCAGGAACATGCACAGAAAGTTCCACCCGACCTGAGAAAGAACTTCAGCTGGACGCAATCCTGTGCCGTGGCCTCTGGGATGACCCGGCTGGAGCAGGGAGAGGTCAGACCAGCAGGGGACCCACTGTGCTCCCCTCCAACGTGACCCTTTCTGTGATGCCCCCTCTAGGACTGGGCTTAAAGCCTTTTCTGCCCGGCGCTCTTTCTGCCCTTGACTCGGCAGTATCTATCTCACGGCTGCCTGTCCTGCAGCCAGTGACAGCTGTGAAGACATGCCAACAAATCCCAACTCTCCATCCCAGCTCTTTAGCAATAGGAATTTATTTGCCTTTACTGTACAATGCAGTCACTGTCTCGGGCTGAGGTGAGCCTTCCCCCTCTCCATTACTGATGTGCACACAAAGGGTGAGGAACCCGTCCCGCACAGTGGCCGTGTGTGACAGGACAGCACAGCTTTGGGAAGGCTCTCATACAGCAGCAAGCCTCAGTGTTTGCTGACTTTGCAACTGCCTGAGGCCAGGATATCTCTGCCAGAGATGACCTTTCATCAATGTCAGGGTACACATTGCAGCTCCAGAATGAAACACTGCATAGACAAGGGTCCTATACTGTCAGTGGCCAACAGCTACATTAACCCGAGGCTTTGGAGCAGAAGGGTACAGTCTGGTGTACAAATAGTTAAAGATCTTACTCAGAACGCACTGCACCAGAAAGTCATCAGCACACAGCAGTTCCTACGTGTTTTGGAGGAGCTAAACAACCTGCATGCATCATTACAAAAGAAATGGTCACTGGGGAAAAATGCATGTTGACACTATTAATTGCATGAGTTTCTGAACAGAATTTCCTTAAAGCAAAAGTGGATAGAACAACATGGAAATTAGACTCTACTTCAATATATGTCCAAAAATGCAAAAAATGATATATAGCACATAAATGATATGGAAATAAAGACTTTTTTAGCTGTATGTGTGAAATGAGAACACAGGAAGAAGTGAAACCCACATAGAATGAAGGTGGAAAAAAGGATCACAGGTTATTTCATGTGGTTCCATGAGCAAAGCAACAATTAATTTCAGTTTGCAATAAAGACAATAACACAGGTTTTGCAGCACTAACTGTCCACTTTTCTCTACATATTTCTTGTGGTGTTGGGTAGTTTTCTTTTTTTTAAGTCATGTCACATCCAGCTAATTTCAGTAAACAAAGACACCGAGCCACAGATGAAATAACCAATGAAACTGGGGAGAATGTGAAGACTGCAACAGACAGTGGGAGGAAGGTCACATCATTCCATAGAGGTCACCAGTGGTTTGACTGTGTAAGCAATTTTGATATTTTCCATTAAGCATTAGATCCAAAGTTGGAATACTTTACTAAAAATCAGCTGGGGAAAAAACTATCAACACAATATATGGGAAGAAGTGAATCACTCTGAGGACTAATAGAAGCAAAGGGGAAAAACATCAAATACAAAGAATGTGCACTTGAATGTTAATGACCAAAAGTTTTGAGTATTTGTCAGGTAAAAGGCAGTTGGATGTGAACTTCAATTACCAATGTAATTAAGTAAATGACCATCAGTCAACAACATTTTGTAGACATGAAAAAGCAAATATGTCTGTGTAATAATTTAGTCTAAATAATTTTCAGAGAGAGAAGTTTCAGTGCTATTGCAAAAATTATTCCTGATGTAGTCTTGCAACTACTTTATGCAGCTTTTTTTTAATATGTATCCAAGGAAGATGAAATCCAATCTTAATGGGACACTCAAGAAAACACAGTATAGATAATATGAGAGGAAGCTAATAAAAATTTGGCTGGATTAGCTTAAGAAATGAGACAGAGGAGCATTGTGAATAAGCTGATGAGAGACAAATATCAATAAAAATCCACACCAACGAGTTACGTATTTACCTATTTATGTAATAATTGGTTTGAGCTCTTGTGTCAAAGGTGACAGAAAGGTTGTTCTTGGTAGAGAAAATGTAGAGTCACTCTCTGCTCACCAACTGAAAGACATACAAAAGATCATTTCAAAAACAAAACCAGGTGGCTAAAGTTTTCAGTTCACAAGTTAAAAAGTAAATGCAGTCCTGATTTTCTCCCAGTGAGAAGTCACAGCAGCCAAATGATCTGTAAATGTTCTGTGTATAATTCTGTAGACCTTTCTGTAACATAAGGCAGAATTTCTAGGATCTTTTTTGGCTAAGATCTCCTAACATCTATTGCAATATGGACCACCAGCTGACAAGAATCTAGTAATTTGTGGGCCAGTCACCCTTAAACAAACTCTTGATAAAAATCAGTTTGTCCATTATTGACTGGTTATGAATGTAACTTTAATGGAAAGGTGATGTAGAAAATACTTCAGTGCCCAGAATTATTCATTATTTTTTAAAATCCAACCTTCTATCTATGCCTTTCATGGAAGTTTTTTCTGCCATTATCTTAGTATCTTGCAGACAGACAGTTGTCTTGAAATTAGATTCTTGATTCCTTGGAACAAGCCAAAACATTTTCCTTCTCACACTTCTTAGGTACAGAAAACCAAAAGATTAATGGAATAATTCTAAATCACTAATGCAAATTTCAGAATGGCTTTCAGTCTATGGTGTCATCAGTTCATACTGAACTCTTCAACTTCTTCTAACTACAGCTGAACAAAACCATTTATATGCACACCCCAGGGCCTGGCAGAACTAAAGACATGGAGAAGAAACTATTTTATCCCAGATCAAAACCTGCCAGCCAGCAGGAGATTGCACTTTACATTTTTGGCAAAAAGACAAAAAAAAGTAACCCCCTTATCCTGAGGTACCTGCAGCAGGTTACTTTGTTTTTGGACACAGCTCAGTGCAGGGCTGCTGGAGCAGTTTGCTGGCCCAGAATGAAAGCAAGGCACAGCTTTTTCCAGGGCTGAGCAGCAGCTTCTGCAACAGCCCCACGGGCACGGGGCCAAGGGCTGCGCTGCACTCACACAGAGGGCTGGCTCTGCTCTGGGCCCTGCTGGCTGAAACCTGGCAGTGACCAGGACAGGCTGGAAGGTGCTCACCTCCAAAACTCTGCCACAGCCAGGAGTGTGGCTCTGTCACTGCTGGGGCAGCTGTCCCTTACCCCAGGGTATTCATCGGGCCATCCTTGGCATTTACATCAGATTTACTTCTGTAGACTTAACATGGACCACACTCAAGCATACATTTAAATATTTGCACAAGTTAAGGCAACTTACAATTATTAGTAATATTAATAAAAGGTAAAGTCCCTTGTAATATGTTGTGAGGATGATACAGAAAACCAGATAATACAGAAACATTGCTGTGCTAGCTCACAAAAACTTTGGGATTGGTACTTGGATGATAGTCACAGCTCCAGTTAGCCCAGATGAAGATCGTAACAATGAAAACTGGAGAAATAGGGAAAAAATAAAAAATCCTGAAATATTTATATTATGAAAAATTGCTACTAGGAAACAAGAAGAGAATGATCATTTGCAGAATCAAAAATAAAACTTGATGGTTGTCTGTGCTATACATTTTCTGATGGAAATCTTTCAAATCAAAGAGTTTTCAAAAGCTCTGGAAAATAACATGCACCACTCAGGTAATTTATATTTTTAAGATATGTGGAAAAACAAAACACCCTGCATTACATATATGACCTATACATAGTATATACATATATAATGTTGATCTAGAAATGACCCAGCAGCCGCTCATTTGATTTCATGTTGTACAGCCTGATAAGGCTCTGTAAAGTTGGACACAGCACTTTCACAACACATGACTTCTGAAATTATGCAAATCCCTACTAAGGTCCCACAGTATCTTTCTGGGATTATCTGATAGCTGAAGTATTTAACTTGCCATATAATTAAGAAGGTGTGGTGCATATAATTACTTGGAAATAGCTAGTTTGTTGACAGTATTTTTAATAGTTCTTTTTCTTATTCAAAAACAAATATGTCACCAAGCTCTTAGCAGAAAGATCACAAGATATTCCTATTTACTCTTTCAGTGCTAGTACAATAATGGGGCCAAATATATTTTTGTGTTTTAATGATGCATCAGTGGCTATTTTTAGAGCAATTAGGTTTAAAACAAACAAAAGCATCCTGCATTTAATGATCTGACTTTGCACTAAGAAATTCAATAGCCATTTCCTAGCCTGTATGTATGGTTTCAGTGGTAAAATGTAAGATATTTGTATTTGATTTACAATTGGATTTATGTTCTTTTCCTTGCTGTTCCCTAGAAGAATTATAATGAGACCAACTGAGAGATCAGAAATTCATTTTTACAACCTCCTCTGACTGCTCATCATGCAGTACATCAATAATACATCAAAAAGAAAACTATACATTCAGAGTGGAAAAAGCTACTTTTTTATAGCAGTGATACATATTAAATTATCAGTGATTTTTATCTCAAAGTGTATCTATTGCCAGGCATTCACTGAAATGTCCCAAATAGTTACTCTTGCTCTGTCTGCAGTCCAGAGAAATAGTACAGTTTAAAATTGTAGCAACCAGTCAATGTAACATGAGAACTGGGACAAGACTCAGTGTCTTTCAAAGGAAAAGGGATCCTTCCTGCTATTTCAGTTAGACCAATATCAGCCTAGCCTGACTTTTAAAAAGGATTGGACTGAAAAAGGAACTGAGTCACTGCATCATATATTCCTGTAATAACCAGCTTTCATGTAGTCAGCCCCAAGATCCAAAAATCTGTACTAGAAACTTGGATTTTGGAAGCAAACAAAGAAAAGTTTGTTAGAGTTGTTGTTAACTAAAAGTCAAGAGTAAAAACACAGACTGCAAAAGTCAGTTTTTAAAGAAGCAATATGTTAAGCAGAGCACATAGATCTTTGCAATAAAAAAGAGAAATATGTTTCAAGTGAGACAGGGTTCTGTTTAACTGTATAGATTGTATTTGGAGGTGACCTTCCAGCACCACAAACCCCTCCCCTTTTCCTGAACCAACATCTCTTTTTTTCAGAAAGGGATATGGACAAATGGGTGGCTGTGTGAAGAGAAGGAAACTGGGACAGCCTGTTGATTCTAGCTGAATGCTCTAGCCAGGCTTCCTTACAGAAAAGAGGAAAGAACCACTTCTCTATGTTTAAAAACATTGAATATCTCTTTATTTTTACAGAGCCCAAACACACTAAAACACACTGCAGTTTTAATTAATTTAAAAATTCAGGTACCAACTGCATGAAGCATTAAAGAGATGAGAATGCTGGTGTTTGCCCCTGCATTGTGCTTCAGTGTCAGGCTGGGAATGGACTGGGCTCAAAGGCTGGGACTGGGATAATCTACACAGAAAAACCCCACCAAGGAACAAAGCCCAGGGGAAAATGTGACAAATCTAAGGATATTCACAGCTTCCAGCTGTCTCACATACAAAGTAGACAGAAACCAATTTACAGGAGCACAGGTCTGCACTTGTTTAAATACTAACATATGGACCAAACATTTCTCCTCTTTGGAAGTATAGTACCATTTCTTAATCAAACCTTTCCACAAACTTCAGAACCTAATGGTAGAAAATAACACTTATTTTGAAAACTGGCAGATGTTTCAAGAGACTAGTAAAGGACTGAGTGTTTTTCTTTAGGAAAAAAACCCAAACAACATAACAATCAAACAAACAGGAAAGTAGAATCCAGCCAACTTGATTAAAATTCCCAGATGACTTAAAAAATATTTAAATATACCTGAAAACTAACAAAATGATAAATACCAACCAATATGATTTGTTCATAACAGTCTATCAAATCAACCCAGTTTTCTATGTCTGGTTCTACAAATAAATAAATACATAAATAAATTGAAGATCTTCACTTCAGCAAGGCTCTTCTGTTTCATTAACATTTTCATAAGAAATATGGAGATTTGATCTGGACAGAAAATCCACCAATTTGATGCAAAACTGGTTGTGCTTCGAGGATCACTATTAACAGTTTATATCAAAATAGATAAATACTAAATTTCCATCAAACAAAATTCCCTGTACACTTCTATTGTGTCATCTCTTTGCAAAAGCCTTAGAGACCACACTCACAAACCTGGAGCTGCCCCCTGGCTGGGAGGTGCTGCAAAGAGGAGAAGCAAGAGTAGAGTTTGAAATCATTGCAACAGGGGGATGACGATTGTACAAACACTCAGCAAGAAACCAGCTGCACAGAGAAATGTTGTCATGAACTTGCAGAAAAGAAAGCAGTGGGCAGAGGGGATCCCAAGCAGAACACAGCAAGTTCATGAGGCTGGAGAAGGCACCCACTCTGCTGAGATGCACAATCAGAAGAGCTGCCACCAAGGCAACTTTGGGAGTTGTGAAAAGACTGGGTGGGAGCTAGAGGGGTATAGCAACAAAAAGTCTTGTGTTAAACTGATTAAAAGAAAAGAAATAATTTGTGCTTTTAATAAAAACAGCCCAAAAGAGAAAGACTGAACAAAAATACGGTAACAGTCTCAATTTGTGTAAAAAAGTGCTGCAAAAAGAGAACATTGTCCATGTTCACTTGGAATAAATCAGCTAAACTGCAGCAAAAGGTATTTAATCCAGACATTGGAAAAAGGAGAGTTAAGGGCTAGACTGGACTGCCTGAGGAATGAGTGGAATCTGTGTTTAGGGCTTTAAGAACAGGTTATGCAAGCATCCTTTAAAGTTGTTTTTATAATAGTTTATTGTGCCTTGAGGCACGAGGATGACTGGGAATCCAGGTAAGGTCACTTTTGGCTCTCTTGTTTGCTTTTTATTTGGGGAGGGGACGTGTTAAGTGTAAAACTTTAACATCTCCATGACCTCAACCAACAAGCACTGAGGTTTAGGTATGTCAAGAAATCCCTAAAAACCAGTGCAGGTGCTGTATTTGTTATCTCTCTCATCTTCCTTCCAGAAATGAGACACACTGAACTTGCCTTCAGTAATTCTGGAACCCTCACAGTGGGTTTTGGGTGTATTTGTACAAGTTTACCACAGCAAACCTGACAGCTCTGATTAAAATTTTGCTGCAGTGCTGAATTCAAGGTTAGGTGAAAATAAAATAGGCTTTTTTCCATATACCCACAAAAATGTTTCTGTAGTCTATAGTTAAGCTAGCATTCATTATGAACCTCAAAGTCAATCCTATTATATTTGATGCTAATAAAAATGTTGTCACAAAAGACAGCATAATCAAAAATATATCGTCTTATTTAAGATTGTTCTTTTAATAAAAACCTTGGTATCAACTGCAACAGCAGCACAACATAACTAAGACAGGCATGCAATTACCAGTCCAAAGTGTGCTTTAAGGCTTCTGTGCATGCCTACTTTTAAATACATAGATTTTACCCTTTGTCAATTGATAACTATTAATGAAAGTATCACTTCAGGTAATTTTGAAATGCACTTCCAAGTGCACTTAAAAAAAAAAGAGAACAGTGTAACAAATCTTTTAGGTTCAGAACTTAATGTGCACAAAAGGTTGTTCAACAAAGATTTGTTAAATAAAACAAGCATTCGTTTTTTCATGTTTGTCTATATGTAATTTCTGAATGAAGAGACAGAATAGGAAGACTGTTGTGACTTCAATTTATAGGTACTTAAATTCTGCCTCATTTGAGGATTTAGTAGGAGTTTAACATCTGTTGTTGACAAAATAACTTCAAGCGTTTCCTACAGAAAATGAATGAAAGGGAATGAAGAGGTAACATTTTCCATTACCTGGTACAAGTACAGCCTAATAAATCATAAGAAGAGATACTTTGGTAAGAATTTAGAACATTAGTATTGTACTTCTGGAATACTTCCAATAACAAACCGTTGCACAAACAGATCAATTGTTCATTTCCTAAACTTCGACACACCAGTGGCCAGAACACGCAGGAATCACATTTGTAGTCAGGCTGGGAAAGACCTCTGAGCTCATGGAGTCCAACCTGGCCTGAAATCAATGTCAGCAGGACCAAGGCACCGAGCGCCACGTCCAGTCCTTCCCTGAACACCTTCAAGGACAGTGACTCCACCACCCCCCGGGCAGCCCGTTCCAGTGTCCAATCACCTTTTCCGTGAAAAATTCTTTCTAATGTCAAATCTAAACCTTCCCTGGTGCAGCTTGATGCCGCGTCCTCCCGTCCTGTCGCTGTTCCCTGGGAGAAGGGAGCGACCCCTGCCCGGCTGCACCCTCCTGGCAGGGAGTTGTAGAGTGATAAGGTCACCCCTGAGCCTTCTCTGCTCCAGGCTGAGCCCCCAGCTCCCTCAGCCGCTCCTCACAGCACAGGCCCTGCAGACCGTGCCCAGCCCCGGGGCTGCGCCCGCACACGGCAGGGCCGGGACGCCGCAGCCCCCGCTCCCCTCACGGGCAGGGCGGGCCCCGGGCGGGGCGGGCGCTCCGGGCCAGGTGCGCCGCTCCGCGCCTGCGCAGAGGCGCGCGCCGGCCGCGCTCCATCCGGGCACCGCGCTCATTGTGCGCGCGGCCGCCGCGCTCGCCCGCCCGCTCTAAAATGGCCGCCGCCGCCTCCGCTCCCGCCGCCGCCGCTGCGGGGGCTCCCGCGGCTCCCGCGGCGCCGCCCACCGAGAGCAAGAGGATCAGCGACCTGCGCGTCATCGACCTCAAGTCGGAGCTGAAGCGGCGCAACCTGGACATCACCGGCGTGAAGACGGTGCTCATCGCCCGGCTCAAGCAGGTGAGCGGCGGGCGCAGGCCCGGCCCGGCCCGCCCCGGCGGCCGCTGCTGCCGCCCGGCTCCGGGGGCGGGGCGCCGGCGGCCCTGCCGCTGNCCCGCCGCGCCGCCGGTGCCCGGGCCGGGGTCCGCCCCAGCGAGCCCCCTGTGCTGTGCGGCCCCCTCCGGGCCGGGCTGGGTGCGGTGTCCCGGCCGGCGGAGCTGCCCGGGCCGGCTGTTGGAGCTCGCCCGCGGCCTGGCGGCCCGCCCACCGCTCGGCGGGCGAGCCCCGGGGCAGGCTGTGGCTGAAGGGTGTCCGTGCTCCCTGCTGCCCTGGTTTTGAGCTGCCCTTAGTGCCATTATAGATGGTGGTGTGGCCTTCTGGTGTTACGTTTCCAAAGAGAAGCGTGCGGGTCCTTGATAAGCTGTGCTTCCAAAGTGTCATTTTAACAGCTGAAACTCTCTGCCTTCATCCTTACTGTTCCCTTGCTCTTCTCCAGTTTTAACCCGGAATGTTTGGCTAAATATTTTTGAGATGCCGAAAGAACTGTTTGGCTTACAGACTTCTGTTGAAGTCACACTGTCCAGCTTTCCATGGAAAGCCATTAAAAACTGTAATTTTTTTTTTCATTTAGGCTATTGAAGAGGAAGGAGGTGATCCAGATAATATTGAAATAAGCGTTTCAGCTGACACACCCACCAAGAAGCCAACTAAAAGTAAAGGTTAGGATCTGTTGATATACTTAATATTCTTGCATAGGGGTTTTTTTTGCATGTGTCATGTTAAGGAAGGACTGTGGTCTATAATTTGAGTGCAGTTGTGACTTTACTGTTTATAGCTGCTGTCATATAAGAAGTTCTTTGCCTTGCATGTCTGTTGGCAGTCACTTACGTTGTCAATACTAAGTAGACAGTGTAGACAATATATGGGGATGCTGGAGAAATCTGTATTGAGAGAGATATAGAGAGATGGAAAATGACTGGGATAAGGGATGTGTGTTCTGAGGTAGTGGCTGCAGTTCCCCAGCTCCTGGAGAGCTGAGCTGTGTGTGCTGGGTGCTGTAGGTGAGCTGGGAGGGGTTTGGGGTGTGCTGTGCTCAGAGATCCTGAACGTGGGGTGGTCCAGGTGTGGGTCCTGGCCACAAGGATCTGTGTGGCAGCAGAGGCTCTTCGGCCATGAGCAGGTGCTCACTTGGCTGGGGATGAGGGCACAGCAATATGTGGTAGGGGGTCACTCCCTGAAGAGGGCTGTGTAGTGTGGGTGTGTTAGCATATTCTCTACTCTAGACAGGATTTATAAACATGATTTTTCTGAATAGGTGTTGAAGCCTCACAGTGGAATGTCTAATTAGGAGATTTTAATGTTTCTCTTATGAGAAATTAATATTTAGATTTTGTGCTGATCTGTTTGGCAGTGATTTTTTTTCAGTTTTTTCAGCTCTGTTTTCTTTTGCCTGAGAATTTAAATACTGTTTTGTGAGTTTGGAGTCTTGGGATTTTAGTTTGGGTTTGTGTTTTCAGTTGTTCTGGGAGCATCTGTGATCTGTTAGTACTGGGAAAGGACCTGTCTGCTTTATGCACAGCATTTTTCATTGAACAGACACACTAAGAATGTTCACACATGTGCTACAGGGGCCTGAACAGTCTTATACCACAGTCTCTTGTCATGGGCTGAGTTTTGTGGTGAAAGTGATTATTCAGTCAATCTGGTGCTGAGAATGGTGAAATTAGTAAGAAAATCTGTCTGCTTAGAAAGTTTGAGTAACTTCTTTGCACTTTTCACACATTAGAGAAGTGAAAGGAAATAAACTTTCAAATGTGGTTTCATATTTTTTTCTATGCCATTACTTTATTCCCTGCTTTAGAGAGGTAGCTGCTGATTAAGATAACTACATGGAAGCTAAATAAGGAAACTCTTCCACAGTTTTTCATGCAGATCTCAATGGCTCCATGTTCTGCTGTGACAAACACTTCTCTTATCTGCTGCTTTTTATTCTCCTAGTCTCCAAACTAATATCATGATATGCATCATGTTCTTGAACTGGTTTCTTGGGCAGTTAGGCTGTTTTGTTTCTGCAGAGGTAGTTTGCCAAGCAGTGCTGCTGCTGCCTGGGGCAGGGCTGCAGTGGCTCTTCCTGCCACCTCTCCTGTGCCCCAGATCCTGATGCATGCATAGGACATGTGTGATCTTGGTAAACCTCAAAGGAAAACACAGTTTGTGAAGTTCTTATCAGTTCACTTTGCAAGCTCAGGAGTTTCTCCTCATTACTTTTTAGATTACAAAAGTCTTATGAACAAATTTTGTGCCAAAAGCATGGAAAGTTTGTGGTGGAAAATGAAAAATTTCACTGTTTAGTCTAGGGAAAGTATTTTTTTATGGTATTGGTTTATTTCTAACTGTGTGAAATAATACATTGTTTGATTTTTAACTACTCACTGTGAGGTGTTTTTCCTCCTTACTGATTTTGCTGACAGATTGATCCAGGCCTTTTTTCTAGTGCTTGTTGTCCCCCCATCCTACAGCTTCAGACTAATACTGATGGGTCTTTAATTATTTTACTGCTGGACAGCAGTAAAATTAATGACATTACTGGTTCTGTAGTATTTTTCCCTGTGCTGTTATTGCTGTACAAGGGAGAGTAGGAGTATTAGGTACTCATTTACAAGGAAAATACATCTTCAGGAAGGGCCAGGGAGTGGAAGTGGTGATTAAACCTCCTCAGAGCAGCCAGAAGGGGAGGCCAGTGGGAGGGAAGGAAGGAGGTTGTCCTTCCAGAAAGTCACAGAGTGTGCCTGGTGCCTGTAGGGTTTAGATGTGAAAGTGTTCTCTAACCAGTTTTACTGGAGCTCTTGAGGTCTGTGGAAAAAGTGTGGTTCTGATTCCCAAGCACTGTCTGTTACAACAGCCTGGTCTGGAATATTGATACAGGCCAAATCAGAGTGGGATTGGGGTGTGTGTTTTGGGGAGGGAATGATACATTTATCTTTCCTTGTTTTTTTTTTTTTGTGCATGTTTACTAAAAGGGAGAACAATACTCAAAAGATTAAGAGTGGCACTTTATTTCATCCAACTTAAAAAATGCTTGCTGAAGGATTCTGTAATCCAGCAGGAATCCTTGATCAGTCCTCATGCAAAGTTAGTAGAACTTTAACACCTTTTCCAGATACTACTTTAATTAAATAATTAAGGTAAAGAACTGCAGAGCAGCTAATCAGGAGGTTATACAGGTAAGATCAGTTGTTTTTGCCAATTAAAGTTTGAAAGGAACAAATGCCAAGTGTTCTTTTTTAAGTGCCTCAGCTGTGCCTCTCCACCGTAGCATTTAGCAGCTATGGAGGAATTTTTTTATATAAAAAGATGACAGTTTTTGGAAAAAGCTTATCCTTTCAAGCCTGACCATTCTGCTGCCTAGTCTGGTATTTAGAGGAAGTTACCTTACTACTAGTATGAAATATTTTTCAAATGTTTCTGATATGAATGCTCCTTTGAAGGATCTGCAGTCAAAAATGCTGTTGGATATTGAAATATTAAAGGTGGTCATTGAAAGTTACTTTCCTGATGATGAGTTCTGGAATTAGTATGGGTGAAGAACAGATTTTAGGCAGATAATATTTAACTTTGGAGAATTAATGTGAGCAAAGATGTTTATTTGCTGCTCTACAAGCTTCTGAGGCCACTTATATACCTGTTAGTTTGTGTCTCAAGTACCTCTCTAGTTTGCAACTGAATTTCCAGTTTGACAATACTGTTTCTTGGATCAAAACCTGATAGTTGACAGTGGCTGGCTTGTACTATTGCACAAATAACTTTGACTTCTATATTAAAACTATTTAGTTACTTCAATATGAGAACAAAACAAAGTAAACTAAGTTGTACACTTGGTTTTCACAGACCTTACTTTCTAAAAACAATGAATGACTAAGAACTGTATTCTTTAGACACAGCAGAAGACTTGAATGTTCCTGTACCTCATGGTACCATTTCAGAATTAGAAAAGGATTGTTTACTTTTGTTAGCATTGTGGCAAATGATACTTTTCAAGTTGCACTAGACCTCCTAATGCTATAGAAAGTTTATTCCATTGTAAGGATTTATCTCCTCTTATCCCATGTTTTTGGTGAATCTTTAGCATTAGTGTGACAGAACCCTGTTGGGAGTTTCAGCAGGAATACCAGAAGAAATACAAACACTAATTCTTTCAAAATTTTCTGATAACATATGTCACTCTGCTTCTGCCTGAGATGCAAATACCTAGTTCAAGAGTTGTCCAGAATACTCTTCTGTAATTCTGTAGACACCCAGGTAGCCTGAATTTCTCACATGGAGGACCATGAATAGGTAGAATAATCTTGTGCTACAATAAGCCTTATAAATGAAATGAAAGCTAAATCTGCATAATGTAAAACCAACAAAGATGTTCTAATTCTTCTACTTACTTATAAGGAGAATATTTGTTCTCTGTGTAAGAGTCTGTTGCAATTTTATTGTGTGTAGCAATTGCTGTTGCCAGAAAAGGGATTGAGCATGGCTTGTAAAGGAGTGCCATCACTGCAAGGTAAATGAGTGTTTGTGTTGTTGAGCACCCAGATCTGTGGTGAATGCTGCATACACACTGACATTTTCAACAGCCACTGCTTGGATAAACCTGTACAGAAACTTGGGTGTTGACAGCTTGTGTGACTGGAGACCAGCTGTGCCTCTTGTCTGCAGAAGGCTCAGCTGCTCTGGCTCTGTTTATTAACTTACCCTTCAGTCAGGTCAGTACTGGTCTCCAGTAAGTTCAGAGCAACAGTCATTTTCTGCAAGGTGTGTTTTGCAATCTGATTTTAGTTATGACAGTTTAAGAGACAGTTTAAGCAGCCCACTGTAAATGACAGTCAGACAACTGTTGAATTTTTTGTGGATGCTGGCTTTTTGGCAAGTTACTGTACGAACATCTGAAAACTCTCTGTATCAGAACCCTGAAATGCCACTTTGAGTGGCATAGTGTTACTCTAACTGAAGCAAAGTAACCTGAAACACGGAACTTGAGAGGGAGATTAAACTGAGACCACTTTCTGGCTTGCAGCTGAAAAGTGAAGGTCATTGTTCAGGTCTGGTTATGCCTTGGAATACCTCTGGTACTCAGAGTAAATGGGACTTGCTACAAAGACAACAGACATAGTATAGAAGGGCTAATGAAATCATTAATTCATCTAGCAGCAATTAAAATATAAAACAGCTTCATTATTGAATGCTGTGACTTGCTGTTGATGAGGAGCAGTCAATAAATCACAGTTCTCTAGCTGCTGTTGCATAATGGTGGGGATAACTTGAGGTAGCTTTGCCATTGGTTTGGTTTTCTTTTCTGTCCCCTATAAAGTCTCACTTCTAGTCCACCAGCCATACCTCCTCAGGCAAAATGATTTCAATGATTGAAATAGCTTTCATGATAATCTATGCTAGAGAGTTGCTAAATGTGTTGGGCATCTGCCCTGTGTGCCTGCCTGTCTCTGTGTATGCTTAGCTGGAGATGGGATGCAGGAAGAACTTGGTCTTTCAGGTTTAACAAACAAACTGAAATGTGAGAGTAAAACAGAAAGCAGTGGAGTGGGTGTAGAAATCCTTGCTGTTTCTCATTGCTTTTTATTTATGTTGAAGATATCTGGGATCTGTAGGTTCTATCACAGAATGCTAAAAAGCTAGCACAAAATTTGAGTTAGTCTTTGTTTCAGGCATCAGCTGTGGTGCACATCAGAAACTGTCCTTTGCAGTGGAAGTCCTCTTCCTGAGAAGAGCTGGCTTCCCTTAGCATACCTGTGCAGGGGGCTTTTTGAACCAAAATCTCACAAATCTGTTGCTTTACAAGTATAAAACAGGACTTTTTGTGCGTTCTGGGGTTGTTTGTTTGAAGTGAAGTAAAATCAGTGACAGTGACTTTAGCTTTGAAAGTTTAAATCTCATGTTTTGCAGTCACAGAAATAGCTTCTGCCATGTGCCTTTTCCTGGAGATCAGTGTGTGCCTGTGCTGAAAACAGCAATGTGCTTTTTGTAGGAGTATGGTCAGAGTGCTGCCTTTCAGGGAAATGAGTAAAACAACTGGAATCCAAGCAAACCCAAAACAATAGTGTTGCTTCTTGCCCTGTAGTTCAGTACTTTCCAACTTTGAAGTGTATTTAAGAACTGCATATGAAAGACCACAGAAATTAATGTCTGTAAAAATTGAGTATTTCAGCTAGCAGAGATGTCCATACTATGTTGAACTTTGCCTTAGGGTTTTCTTTTATATTCCTTTGATATAAACTAT